>JAQFZG010001225.1:0-22813 GCA_034695465.1 Entomobrya nicoleti | reverse complement strand
TAAAGTGTATGTGTACCAAGTTTGGTGTCAATCGGCCAAGTAGTTTTTGAGAAATCGTGATGACAGACAGACAGACACACAGACACACAGACAGACAGGATAGTAATCTCATTAACTACCTAGCTTCGCAAATCGGTAGTTAATAAAGTAAGGAAATGTTGAAAACATATCAGGATACTGAACTAAACAAAAGTCTTACCTTGACACATTCAGCAAACAAGAAAATTGCTGTGTAGATTACTCATGAGTATTTATCCACTTGTTGAAGTATTCATTCTGAAATCCAAAAAAATACTACATGGATTTAAATCCTGATATTTGTGATAAAAATGTAGCTGGAAACTTCCATTCTATTTGGGTGAGTACAAATATCTCCAATAAAAATAAGTGGTTTACCCTGAAGTTATCAACGCTGTTAAACTGCCAGTCATATTAATGCTTGGGCTCCTTTTAAATTTTTCTGTGGTGTTTATATTATTTTGTGAATGGCTTAGTATTAAAATACTTATGTTAGACGATAAAGTTAAATTTAAGTTTTATGTTGATTCTCTATATTGTAATGTTTCAGATGGTAAAGTTTCCGCACAAGTTCAAAATATTTTCCTGAAGAATTATGGAAATATGTAAATATTTGAAACGAGAAAAACTTTTATTAGCCAAGGCCACAATTACAAAATTTTTGCCATGTAGTATGACTAAGTACACTAACATGAAAATGTAAATTATTACACAAATAAAATTTATCGAACAATGGAATAAAAGATTAAATTTTTTTTAACATATATGACAAAATTATAAACAAGCTTCCCCTACATAATTAACTATGAATTTAACAACAAGTTTATAATTACACAAATCCTATTTTAATTTATTGCTATTTCAATTTATGTGGCTTTGAATTACATAATAAACCATCCCAAGTTCTATATTTAGAGCTGAAGATCTCTAGTTAAATATTACTTTTAGCTTATAAAGTTTGTAAAAAACCCTTACACAAACTGACAGTACTCTTATATTTTACATTTTTTATAGCATTCACTCCTCTTCTTCTTCATCCTCACTTGGATCATTATCTGCAATCACCTTATCCATATCTTCATACTCCTTTCTCAATTTCTCCTGCTCATACTTTTTATAACTTATAACCCTACCCAAACTTCTATCCGGCACATCTTCCCCATTAATTTGTTCTAAACCTCTTTTAATCCTCATACACCTCCCAACAAACTGAGAAAACATGATTCTCCCTGTCACAATTTTTCTCATAATAACACAAAGGGTAACTCTTGTATTATCATAACCTTCCAAACCCACTTTGCACGTCACAGCAACTGTATATTTCCCAGCAGTAAAATCCTTCAATCCCTCACTAATAACTTTGGTAGCTCCAGTAATTCCAATAGCATAATTCTTCCCCATCAAGTCATTTAATTCCTCAACTATATTTCCAACTTCATCACGTCCACCAGCAAGTACCATAGCTTGAGGCTTGAAACGATCTTCAAGTTTGTATTGTTCGTCCAATATTTCGGAAATATGCTCTGCATATTGACTTGGGTTTCCATAGTTCATGTTAAAAAGAACTTCCCTTATGGACGAGCCTTGAGTTGTCCCAAAAAAATATTAATTAAAAAACAGTAATTGTGGTAATATAGCAAATAAACTCCATTAACATACCAATACACATCTCCCTTCCAATTTTGAAAGCAGTCCTATCATCATTTCCAAGAATATGAACCTTCTTCATTTTTTTGTCCATGGTAAATGGCGTCGCTGTTAGAAAAACAATTTTTCTCCGTAAATTATCCGATGGTTTCTTAAACTCTTCTACAATTTGTTTCCACGTGTCAGCAGGGTAATGGTGAGCCTCATCCACAATCAACGTATCAAATTGAGCGAAAAACGTTTCCACATTTGTTATGGTAACTTCATTTCTATATTTCATACTCAATGTTGCCTTTGCTTTTCCACCAAATTTTTGAGCATTCACAATGACCAAATTTGTCATTGCTTTTTCCACAGCATCTGCAGAATTCCTTATGAGGGTGACATCCTCCAGGAATGAATTTAGCTCGTCAACATCTTGCGTAAAATTGGCTTCCTTAAAAAAGCAGTTTTTCCTGTCTTGAAGTATTCCAAATGCCTCAGCAAGCTGGTTACTGATGATAGCTGACGGAGTTAAAATCAAGGCTTTCTTCGACTCAAGAATGTATGGCAACATGACTATCATTCCGGATTTTCCAGATCCCGTTGGAGCAACAATTAAACATGGTTTCGTCTCGTTTAGGGGGTCTTCATCTAGCATGGTTTTAACCGAGAGTACTGCATTTATTTGGTATAGATGAACGGTTGTATGTTGTGTATTGTCGTTTCGTAAGTACTCCTCCAGCTCAGAACGGATGTGGACTGCTTCCCTACAAAACTTGGACTGGTCACGTTGACGAGAACCTTTAAAAGTTTTACTCATTTTGGTAGAATATAAGCACTGCAAAGTTTTGTTAATAATTAATTTATTTATTGCATATTAATATTTTTTTAAATGTTACGTAAAGGACGCTCACAAATTCCATTTTATGTAATAAAAATAGCTATTAAAATACGTATATATTTGTACACTGTTATATTCAGATGAAGAGTTAGCTTACCAAAATGAAATAGCAAGTAGTAATAATGATGTTTAATTATAATCAAATTTATTTCCTTTATTCACTTAATACTCACTGAAATTATTATACTTCACTATCCAACCGCAAAAACACTAGTGAATCTAGTTCAGATAATGTTAATTCGCAACAAAAGAAAACGAGGGAAAAGCGGATAAAAAATTGCAACTGTTGCTCTTTTACGTACATGTATTATATTGCCATTGCAAAAATATATCAAATGAAATAGCACTCAGATGTATCGCTTTTTTATGCACAAACTTGCTCGAGCTCGAGCAATTCAATGTAACCAAAGCAAGAAAATGTTGATAGCATAGTAGGATACCGAACTCAACAAAATAGGTCTATGACACATTCAGAAAATAAGTATGGCAAGTTGTGCATCATGCATGTGTACATGTTGGATCTGCTGCTGGGTTCATTTCAAATGTATGAATTTTTTTCTTACAAAAATTAAGCTAAATGAAATGTTTTTATGATTGAATGTGTTCATGCAAATTTCCCATATGTTAATCATGGTGTAGTGTCATGTTTTGGTGTTTTAAGTAAATAACATATTATTATTTTAATTATGAGGTTTGGAGAAATTGTATAATAATAATAGCAATAGGTTTATAATTACATTTGTATATATGTATATTTTTAAACCTTTGGTTTTAACGTACGCATTTTAATATTTTTTCAGCATAAATAACATTCTGGAGCAAATCATCATTCTTTGTTTTATATGCACAAAAAAATCACTACAACTATTTTGTTTATCATCATTTGTTAGATTGTTGTCATATCGTCACCAGTTTTGCTTGATCGAGTTTGCTTTTTGCTTTAACTAACACATCATTATATGTAGTAAGCTTGTTTAAAAATAAATATAAATACAATAGACTCTTACAATCGATTGAATAAATCATTTAATATGCAAATAAATCATGTTCCTTCAATTAAGTAAGGATACATGTTGACCATATTATTTTATAATGGGTCTGTTTAACTAAAATACTTCATTAATAAGTTATTATAGAAACAAATTGTTCGTTCGTTTATTACAGTTAATTGAATCAAAAATACAAAGCTAATTTCACAAAGAAAGTTCACCTTCTATGATACTTATGAACAAGTGAGCTTTCAAAACTTTGGATGAGACTTTTTAATATGATCATTTAAACTCTTTTTGCTTTGATAAATTTTATCACATTTGTCACACTCGTATCTCTGTATCTGGTGAAAAGTCATATGGGAAAGTAAGTCGCTCGGAAACAAGTATACCTTCCGACAGACATTGCAATTATATCCCCTTTCTCCAATTTTTCTTTGCAAATGACGAAACAAAGCGTACTTGAAAAGAAAACTTTTTTCACAAAATACACATTCGTAAGGTTTGAAATCACTGTGTGTTTTAGCGTGTGTTGCCAAGTCATTCTTTGACCTGAAATATTTCGCGCACTGTCCACAACCAAAGGGTTTTTCACCTGTATGTCGTCTGACGTGTGCAATTTTCTCACTTCCAGTACAAAATTCTTTTAAACAAAGTTCACACTGAAATGGTCGTTCTTCTAAATGGCATCTCATATGAGTAAAATAATTGCATTTCAGTTTAAATCTTTTATCACAAAATATACATGAAAATCTTGGCCCGGAGTGTTGTCGCCTTTTATGTGTACTTCTACATGCATTACTGGCGAACTTTTTATTACAAATATTACATTCAAATGGTTTTGTCACTGGGGCGTGAACCCGTAAATGACTATTTCTTTCGTTTTTCGTATAAAAACCTTTAGAGCAAAAGTTGCAAATAAATGGTTTTATATTATCGTGAGATAAACGATGTCTTGAGAGATTAGTTTTGTTGTGATAGGATTTCTTGCACAGGTCACATTTATAAGCTAGTTTGTTCAAAGAGTGTTGACGCTTGGTGTGCTGTTGCAAGGTGCCTTGTGATTTAAAGGCTTTACTGCAAAATAAACAAGCATATTTACGCAAACTTATGTGAACCGCTGTGAAATGTATCCGCAAATTTCCTTTTGATATAAAAGATTTTCCACATATATCACAAGGGAAACGAATTCCATTATGTATGGAATTCACATGAAGCTTTTGACCATGCAATGTGAAAAAGGATTTTGGACAAAGTTTACATTTAAAGTTAATACGAGGGTTGGTGCCATGAATTGGTTTTGTGTGTTTGTTTAAATTTGGTTTTGTTTTTAACCTTTTATTAAAACTTGGACACTTCAGTTTTTCCATGTTCTAAACTGAGCAAGTAAACTTGTTGAACAAAATTTATAAATTACACCTAAATATTTTCACTTTACGTGCAAAGCAAAACGTAATATTAAATATTTTACAAATGCATAATTAATTAATCAACTTTTTTTTCTTGTCTTATTGTCTTGCAAATAAGTTGTGTGCTGGCTATAGCAAGATGCTTGTATGAACACATTTACAGGTTTGTTTACTTTCACCCAAAGAATATAAATTTACAGGTGAGATTGCATATGCAAGAGAATACATATTTATTATGTACAGTATGTATGTAACAAGTGGTTATCACAGGTGAACGAGTTGCTCATGCAATGCAATGTATAAATATCAAGCTAGAAAACAAACCAAAATATTCAGTTTACTGGTTGGGATATCCTTGAAAAATGGCTTGTCTTTCCTGAAAAAGTGTATGGAATTTGTGTTACTCTGAAATCTTCCCATTGCTTTATTACAGAAGAACGTGTACCCATAATACTTTCCAGGTATACAAATGAACAAGTATTGAACGAATGTAGTATAAAAACTGCAGTTGCTAAATCTCATGAAACAGGTAAACAAACCATTTAATTTTTTGTCCATTCATTAAGTGTCTTTATCATAATTTCTTCAAATTTCAAGGAAACTAGATCTGCTTTCTATGAGTACTTTTTGTTGTAATTAGTTTTTCAGCAATGCCTAGAAAAACCAATAAAAATGGATTCCTGATATTGACCTTAATATTTTTTTAAGGAGGAACCGAAGTAAAAATAAAGCATTCTAAAAATAAATATAACTTTGACCGTTTATTTATAAAGTATATTTGGGTTAAAATATATTAAAATTACTTCAAAGTTATCACAAAATAGACATCCCATGAAAGATTTGTTTTACAAGTATTTTTTTTACCACAGCATAGCACTCACGCACATCAGTCATCATCATCGTCATCTCTGGGATCATCATCTGCTATCACCTCATCCATTTCCTCATACTCTTTTCTTAATTTATCTTGCTCATAAATCTTATAACTTATAACCTTACCAATACATCGATCGGATACATCCTCCCCACCAATTTCCGGTAAGCCTCTTTTAATTCTCATACATCTCCCAACAAACTGGGAAAACATGATTCTCCCTGTCACAATTTTCCTCATAATTACACAAACACTAACATTCGTATTATCATATCCCTCTAAACCCACTTTACAAGTAACCGCAATTCTATACTTCCCATCAGTAAAGTCCTTTAATCCCTCAGCAATTTGTTTCGTAGTTCCAGAAATTCCAACAGCAAGTTTCTTTTTATAAAAGGCATTTAATTCTTCCACTATTCTTGCAACTTCATCTCGACCACTAGCAAGAATCATAACTTGATGTTTAAATCGATTTTCGGCTTCCTTTTGTTCACGCAAAATTTCATAAATATGCTCAGCATAATTATTAGGGTCTCCATAGTTCATGTCAAACTCAACGTCTCTTATGGACAAACCTATTAAAAATAAATAACGTTATAGTATACACCAAATATATTAGCTTATTTATATATTTATTATAAAAATTTACCAATGCACATATCTCGTTCAATTGTAAACGCAGTTCGATCATCATTCCTAAGTATATGTACCCTTCTATCCGATTTACTATCAAATGTATATGGTGTTGCTGTAAGAAAAACGATTTTTCTTTTTTGGTGGTCAGATGGTTTTCTAAACTCCTCCACTATTTGTTTCCACGTCTCAGCAGGATAATGATGAGCTTCATCCACAATTAGTGTATCAAACATGGCGAAAAACGTTTCCACATTTTCAATAGTATCTTCATCTCTATATTTCATGCTCAGTGTTGCCTTAGACTTTCCACCAAATTTTTGAGCATTAACGATCACCAAATTTGTCATTGATTTCTCCACCGCATCTACAGAATTTTTTATGACAGTTACATCCTCCAGAAACGAATTTAACTCGTCAATATTCTCGGTGAATTTAGCTTCTTTAAAGAAGCAGTTTTTCTTATCTTGTCGACTTCCAAATGCTTCTGCTAGCTGATTACTTATAATTGCTGATGGGGTTAAAATTAAAGCTTTTTTAGACTCGAGAACGTATGGTAGCATGACAATCATTCCCGATTTCCCGGATCCAGTAGGAGCAGTTATTAAACATGGTTTTGATTTATGAGGAGGATCGCTTTCCAGCATATTTCGCACTGCTAATACTGCATCTATTTGATATAAATGAACTGCTGTGTGTTCCGTGTTTTGATTACGTTGATATTTCTCCAGCTCCAAACGAAAATGTTCACCTTCTCTGCAAAACTTTGACTTGTCACGTTGAAGCGAACGACGAAATACTTTGCTCATTTTGTCCAAAAAAAACTGCAAAAAATATTAATTAATAAAATTATACAGACCAATTCATTAGCACCAACTTATTATAAAATTTTATTGGTTAGTTAAATTTTTAAAATGATCAAGTTTTTAGTACAAACTTACCAGCAATACCAGTGAACTAAAATAATTTGGTTTGAAAAACGAATGTTTTAGCATTGATTTAGATGGTCCACTACTCCACTTGTATTAGTTAAATAAGATTCACAGCTGTTCAAATAAACCATCTTTCAACTTGGTACTAGAAAAATATTAAAATAACGTAATAAAGTCGTCTGTGAAAAATTCTAGTAGCTATTATGTATCCACACATACATATGTCTAATACACTCCCAGCAAAAAAAAACTTTAAAGGAAAACAGATCTTCAGGTTGACTACCCCGTTTGTACACCAACTCTGCTCGAGCTTACCAATTTCAATGTAACCAAAGCATGATCACAGTTACAGCAGAATGGGATACCGTACTCAGCAAAGGTCTGTCAGTTACCTAAACAGTAAAAAAAAACTCTCAATTGTGCGCATGCTTATGTGAGTGAACAAGTAGCAGACCACTTGTTGCATTCTGCTGGCTTGATTCTTCTATACACCCATTTTAAAAGGAAGATTTCGTATTAGCACTTTATCCTTTCAATTACAGTACAAAATATTCCTGAAAGGCTTCGCTGGTATAACCTGCGCGTACATATATTTGTATCATGAAGCATGTCACGACATAAAATACAGCCTAAAGTGTTGTTGGATAGCATTTATAGCTACATATCGTGATGTCAGATCTCTTTTCAATTTATGACTATGCTGTTATTTGTCAACTTAGTTTTGTCAATGAACCAAATTAGTTTTATACTTGAAATATTTTTAAACTTTCTATACACTTTCATGATATGTTAAATACCCGATTTCGGTAATAAAAATGCAAGTTTAACTTGAAATTCAAATAAGCCTGTTAAAGTAGGATTCTTTGTACATTTTATTTATGAGTTTTACTAATATTCGTTCATTTTTTATTCATACAAACCATTATCCAAAATATTTACACAAATATAAAAACATTCATGTCAAGCAATCTGTACTTTAAACTGTATGGTAGATTATTTTCCCCTCAGTAAAATCTAATACGGTTTTATTTATATTAAAAATTGCATTTCACATTTTCTATTTAATTTTATTTACCATTTTTTCATTATTCCAATTGATTATTCGTATTAAATAAACCAACCATGTAAATATATCCTGTACCACTGCATTAATCCACAAACCTAAAGAAATTAAAATACTATTTTCTTTCCTTTCCCTCCTCCTCCTCATCATCATCACACGGATCAACACAACTAATTATATCATCCATACTCTTATAATCCTCCCATAAACTCTCCTGCTCATAATTCTTATAACTTATAACCTTACCCACACTTCTATCCCTAATATCCTCCCCACCAATTTTACTCAAACCTCTCCTTATCCCAATACATTTACTAACAAACTGAGCAAACATTATTTTGCTTTTCGCAATTTTCCTTTTAATAACACACAATGTAACTTTAGTATTATCATATCCCTCCAATTCCACACTACAAATAACCGCAACCCTATAATATCCATCCGTAAAATCTTTTAGAGCCTCCACATCATGTTTTGTTTTTTCACCACAAATAGCAACAGCATAATCGGTTCCAAATGAATTGTTAAGTTCCTCCACAGTTGTTAATACTTCATCCCTTCCGCTAACGAGTACCAAGGCTTGAGGTTGAAAACGTGGTTCCAATTTCTCCTGTTTTTCCAAGATTTGAGATATGTCATGCATGAAATCGCGCTCGTCTCCATAATTTAAGTTGAAGTCCAGTTTTCTTATGGAAGATCCTAAAATATTAATAATAATCAATAAGTTAATGAATCGAATTTGGTACTTTTTTTTTAATTCGAATTTTTAAATAATTAATTACCTAAACACATTTCTTTTGTAAATGTACACGCAGTTCTATGATTTCCAAAGATGTGAACTCGATCCCCATTATTATCAATTCGATATGGAGTTGCTGTCAAAAACACAATCTTTTTCCGATATTCATCTGATATTTTTCTGTATTCGTCCACTATAATTCTCCATGTGTCTGCAGGATAATGATGAGCTTCGGTAACAATTAATGTATCAAACTGTGCGAAAAAAGTTTCCACGTTTTTGATAGTAACTTCATCTTTATACTTCATTTTTAATACTGCTCCTGCCTTTTTACTGAATTTTTGTGCACTAACGATAACCAAGTTGCTAGTCGTTTTCTCATGATCATCAGCATGTTTCGAACTGTTAATTATGGTTACATTCTCAAGAAAGCAGCTCAACCAGTCAATTTTTGTGCAAATATTGGCATCCTTAAAGAAACAGTTTTTTCTATCTTGTCTATGGCCAAATACTTCAGCTACTTGATTACTGATGATTTGTGATGGGGTTAAAATTAACACCTTTTTCGACTCGAGAATATAAGGTAACATGGCAACTATTCCCGATTTTCCGGATCCTGTAGGTGCAACAATGACACAAGGTTTGGGATCATTTGGAGGATCACTTTCAGTCATATTTCGGACAGAGAGAAGTGCATTAATTTGTTGAAGGTGGATGGAGGTTTCTTCAGTATTTTTATTTTTCCAGTAGCGTTCCAGTTGACTACGGAAGTTCGGTCCTTCCTGGCGGAATTTCGATTTGCCATTTTTGAGGGATAGGTCTAAGGTGTCATTCATCTTGAATGTTAGTTTACTTGATTTTTAAACTGGTAAAAATAATGTTTGTCGAATCACTTTGATTTTTGTCGTTTTCACTTTATCGGTATAAAATTTAATGTAAACCGATATTTGAGGAGAAAAATTCTATAACTTTATACACTGTAATTAAAATTAAAATTGTTTGCCTATTATCGAATTATTATAAATTTTAAAGTTGATACATTCTCTTGTCAAAAAATTGTATACCTGTCCATATTAAATCCGACAGCGGTTGAATTATTGTTTGTTATTCTTATTTTTTCAGCTTGCTAGAATAAAAATACATTAGAGGGGACACCCCAAGATATTTTTGAAAGATGCAACAAGCTATCATCATTCTTACCTGCGTTGAAGGTAATACACTCATTGCCAAAAATATTCAAGGACAAACTGCATTCAAGTTTATTGCTTTCTGTCTACACTACGCTTGCTCGAGCTCAACATTTTCAATGTTACTAAGGCAAGAAGATGGCCCAACGGTGGAAGGATGCTGTACTCTGAAAAAGTCTTCTTGTTTTAGTGATTCAGCAAAATGCGAGAAGCACGCATGTACATTATACACCTAACGTACATATATGTATGTGAAACTGAATATTGACCACTTGTTCCTTTTTTGTGCTTTTGCTTGTCGCTAAGCAGTAAAAGGAAAAGCTAAATTGTATGCTAGTACCTTATCCTGGCATTATACTTCAAAAAGTTTAGTGAATGGCTTCTACTTCACTTTAAATTATATGGCATTCTGATATAAATCATGAATTACAACCATTCAGTACTTTGCATAAAACGAAACAAATGAGTAGTAAGGTGATTTTAAGAAGAAATTACTACTCGCTTAACTATAATTAAAAGAGCATATTTCATGTTTATGAACCAAATCACCAGCGTTCAGTTTATGGCAGGCAGGAAATTAACTTCAAACGACTGTAACTTGACTTGATCTTTACAAATATGATTTTATTAAATTTAACCTAATTGATCGATTTGTTTATCCATGGTGTACTTAAGATGACAGCATATTGATTTGATAAAACCTTTAATAATGCACCAAAAGTTATGTTTCCGAATCACACATAATAATCTTAGAAATGGATTCAAGGTTATTAATACTGAGGATTTTTCTATTGCCAACTAAACGAAAACATTTACCTCTGAAAATTTAAAAAAAATCCATTAACGACTAATACTTTATTACAACAAACATTACTTCAATAGTAAATAAAACTGTTTACACAAACAAATACATTGAATACCACGAATATTTTTACATGGATGTACAAGGATACCTTCTACAACGGTGCTAAGAATTTTTTATACTCACCATAGAAGTAAACCTTACCTTAACTAATTACGTATGTTATATAAAATCTATAACTAAAAAATATTACTCTTCTTTATGCACACACCATACAATAATTTTGCGGAACAAAAGATATGTGCAATGTTATTCAGCTTTACAGAATGATTTACAATTTGTCATACACAGCCAATGCTAAATATTCAATAACCTTTAAAAAATAAAATATATTTGGGATCAGATAAGATAAGCATCACTATGCGTTGTACATATGTATGTTTATATTTATTTTTATAACAATACAATGTTCGGACAAATTTGAAAAGTTCCAGTTTATACGTATTATGAAAATAGATAAGAATTGTTCATCATATTCTGCAGACTGCAATCATGACACTATTACTAATACATATATATTTTAATACGCAGTAACCACTCTTTTTGATTTCTTATTCAAATTTTCCTGTGCTTTGATGAAGGCGAAATTTATTTTGTTGAGAAAATCTAACTACACAGATTTTGCACTCGTAGGATTTTTCCCTTGTATGTTTTCTCATGTACACATTTACGCATAGTTAATCGGAACATGGATCAAAGCACAAGCTACGTTGATAATACCTTTCCCTTATATGCCTTTTGATATGCGGAAAAAGGTAATTCAAACACAAGGTAAGGCCTTGTCACAAAACACACAGCGAACATTTTCCAGGGATTCATGATGTTTTCCACATGACCCGTTATATTTTATGTGACACGACAAGCACGTCAAATGAACTAATACTTTATTTAACACGTAGATACTCAAGTATTACTATAAGAAACAAGCCATGAAGAAATATTTCAGCAATCTAAGGTAATATCAAACAACATAACAAGTAATACGAAATGAATCTAGCTTTTCTCTCTTAAGGTAATATACTTTTCCCACACGTTCTCTCATAACTCCATAATAAAATAAAAAAACAATCAATCGAAGTCTGAAAAATACAAAATTGTCACCAGTCCATTTACTTATTTTGGCTTGCAAATCACTTTATGGTTGTCGAGCATAATTTTTTGATAAAATGCCCCGAAACACTGATCGCACTTAAATGGCTTTTCTCCCGTATGAGTTCGTGTATGTACATCTAAATTTGACCGTTGGCCAAAACGTTTACCACAAAGCTTGCACTGATGATTTTTCAGTTTTAAGTGAACTTGTCTTGTGTGTTCTTTCATTGTATCTTTTCGCGAAAAACTTTTGCTACACTTACTACACTTATAAAACTTAGCGCCATTGTGTTCCTTCATATGTCGACTAAATTGTCTTTCTACTAAAAACTTTTTGTCACAGATTTGACAATTGAAAGAAGTCCCATTGTTATGTTTTGCCACATGAATCTTTAACAAATATTCACGATCGAAAACTTGCTCACATTTGCTACATCCATACGGCTTTTCTCCGGTATGCCATTGTAAATGTCCCTTTAACGAGCAGCTGGATGACAAATATTTGCTGCATAAGTTACATTTAAAAGGAGTTATTTTTTGGTGGGTGTTCATGTGGCTTTTCAAACTGGACTTTTGAGTAAATCCTTTGAGGCAATGACTACATTTGTATGGTTTCGTTGAACTATGCACACGTTGGTGAAGTTTGAGTGTGCAGCTACGAATATATCTTTTAAAACAAATGCTGCATTTGTGTGGCTTTTCTCCGGTATGGTTGGCAACATGTCTATTCAGTGTTGATTTCTGTTTGAACGTATTGTGGCATAAGTTACAAAAATATGGTTTCTCGTTTGTGTGTTTAAAGTAATGGCTAAATAGAGTAGCTTCCCTTGGAAATTGCTTGTTGCAAAATAGGCATTCATATCGCTGATTCCCAAAATGTGCTCCCACGTGTCGTTTATAATGATAGGTAGATTTAAACTGCTGACTGCAAAACGAGCACTTGTGTTTTGGTTTAGCCATTGCTTCTTTGTTGCGATGATAAAATACAAGATGATTTAAAGTGCTAATAATTAAACTAACACGGGAACTAAAAAAAGTGCCGCACGCAGATCCGCAAGTGAATAAACAGTTCTAGGTCATTTTTACTTGTAGATTACGAATCTGGAAACGTTTTTGTGTAAAACTCACAAACAAATTTAATAGATAGATTTTCAATTTTGTACATTATAAGGCCCTGTTGAAGTAATGGCCTATATAACCATTATTTGGCATGAATATTTTACATGGCATTTGATAAAGGACTTGTAAACTTTTAGGGACCAAAGATATTTTAAATTGACAAGAGAAGTTTTCGTTTTGTTATTTCTTAGAATCATACAACTCAAAGTTACGTTGTTCATAATAGTATTACGCACAACACATTTTGCCGTTTTAAAGTAATTTATAAAATTTCTTTGCTGTAATTAATTTCAAACACATCACTTTTGTTTGGTAAGCCACTTCGTTGATAATTTGCATATACTTCTAGTTTTAACATTAAAACAGGTTAGTTGTTTAGTATTTAAATTTACACAATATTCGATGAAATCTGATGAAGGTCTTTACCGTCAAGTTTTAGTTGCATTTCAATTGACAATGCACAGTCACAATTTATGAATAAAATATGCTTACTAAGACATTTAAAAATATAGTATTGATCCATGTGGAATAGTTCAAATATTTTCTGATTTTCGTTTTATTTTGATTTAATTTCCGTTATAATAAATACGCATCTAACTCACTGCGTATTACCGATAATTCGCATGTATCACACAAACAAATAATATCCACTTACACAGGAAACTAAGACGACATGCGAGTAATAACATCTGATCAGTTCTGTTCATTTGTATTTATGAAGGGTACGGAGCCTACTCGTGTTTGTTGGAGGACTTGGCCTGTAGTATGTGTAGGTATGTGTGTTGGGCAAGACAAGGCACACATTCTGTTTTTGAAATACAATTACTTTATTCATTAACCCTGTATGAGTATACGTACTTAAGACCAGCATTATTGTTCTCGCATGCATTTACCAGAAAAGTATTAATTTCAAGATAAGCTTGAATACACATCTGGTATACTTGCTTAGAACTTCCTGAGTAAATTAGCCCTACAAGAATTACATATATGAAATTTATGCCATCGCCGACAACATCAACTGGTTTTTGGTGTATCACATGCTGTCTCAAATGCATAAACGAGAATGAAGGAAGAATGACCTTCTTTACCAGCTTACAATACTGATCTACGTGCTTATATTCATATTTCAGTTCTCTGCGCAATTGTACTGGCACCTAGCAATAATGAAGATTTAACCTGCTTATTGTAGGTATTTATAACAATGTGTAAACAAATGACCAATGTTTGGGCACTCAAAAAACCAAACAAGTTTTATTTTTAAACATATTGATAACAAGCTATGTTATAAAACTTTAATACTATTGTTGACAATTATTTAGAACGTTTGAATGGAAGATTAGATCAAGCAAAAACTGGTAAAGAACAATTTGATGAGTTTTACAGCCCATTTCCATGAATTTCTTTTCTTGGTATAGTATTAATTTATTAATAACACTTTTGAGCGTTTAAACAATAAGCAAGATATAATTTTTAAATCCTCGAATCCTCATACAATTAGATTCAACATAAGCAAGGTCAACATAACACATCAATTTCATCATAACATAATCTAACCTAACTTAATAAAAAATGATTCGTTTTTCAGGGACCAATAATCGTATGCCTGATTTAACGCATGTGGGTAAAACAATATATGTGCATTTTTTTAGAATTTTTGCATTTGTATTTATTTGTACGTTCATTTGTGCGATTCCAGCAGTTACCACAAATATATGAATAAACTCGCTGAATTTTTGACAAAACACTATAACGTACCCTAACCTTTCCAAAACATATCCTAATGATTCCTCATTTCTAATTAAATGTATCTATATCAGTTTTCGTGATTTAATCACTTACACGTTAGTTTTTAAATATGGCAACTTCCATAATTGCATCAGTATTAGTATTAGTATTCGTCTCGTTTCTTTCCATTGTACATTGAATCCACAAGCAAGTACATTTTTATTAAAAATTACAAATAAATTTGGCTTCACGTTAATATTTACTTAACTAACTTGCTATATGTAACTTAATGACGAGTTTTTTTGGGAAATTCAAACATAATAACTTATGCCGTAGCCGGCTTTTACACAACGGTACATCCAACATTTATTACAAAATAAGGTGCTTTTTCGATCAGACAGTTCAATTCCAGAAGTTGTAGTTCAATTATGAATGGAAGACAACCAAATGTACATTTTACTACATTAACCAAAATACAGAGACTTTTTTTGTGCAAAAGTAATTCACTTTCAGACGTCAAAACCGTAACTTCTCAGATGAGGTATCCGAAATCACAAAGCTGATTATTCTATTTTTCAGACTTATGCGTTTTTTGATGACAACGAAAGTTACTGTTAATAGAAAACCTTGAACAACAAATTTTGCACTTGTATGGTTTTTCTCCCGTATGTGTTCTCATGTGCTCTTTTTTGTTGATGAAGTGTAAAATTCCTTCGAACAGAAACCGCATTCATGAGACGTCTCCTTAATATGCGTCCGGATGTGAACATGAAGAGTGTATAAACTGGGACAAACTTTATTACAAAACAGACAGCCCACTTTCCCAAGCGATTCATGAAAATTTCCTACGTGGTTCAATTGACCATCTGTTGAAGCGAAGCGTTTTTCACACTTGCTCCACTCAAACGATTTAACAATTGGCTTATGTGTTTTTAAATGCTATTTAAGGTTTCCTTTTTCAGAAAACAGTTTTGAGCAAAATTGACGCTTGTAACATTTATCTTTGGAATGTCCTAAAATATGCAGACGCAAATGTTTTCGAGTGTAAACCACTTTACCGCACTGATTACACTTGAATTCCTTTTTTATTGTTTCGTGCATCACGACTTCATGAGCTTTTAAACCGCTCAGGTAAGCAAAACGTTTGCTACAGACTGAACACATGTATGGTTTTATACCATTATGAACCGAATCAACATGAACTTTTAAGTTGCGCTTTTGTGTTACCGAAACTCCACAAATGTGACATGAATATCGGATGCCATAATGAACTGCTTCCATGTGACGTGACAAATTTCCGTTGAATGCAAAAGATTGATTACAAATTGAGCATACGAAATTTCGTTCACAGTGGTGAAAATTTGTAACATGTTCTTTTAAAGTTTTTTCACTTAAAAACTACTTAGTACAAAGGTCACATTGAAACCGAACTTGAGGTTTTGAACTATGAACAGTTTCCAGATGTCTTTTAAGATTGCATTTGCTACTTGAAGATTCGTTGCAAATGGTACAATTATATTTTTCCATAACTGCAATGTATAGGTGAATTAATTTAATATCTGCCTATTAGTAATTAGTGTTGCCTATATTCAAAAGATTAAAACAAATTATCCGTACGAATTTAATTAGTAATTTGTTTGACTTTTAAAAATGACTGACTTTTAGAATTGTAGCTGTGTAGTGTAACATATGGTTCCTAACAAGTTAACTTCAGGATATACGATAAATATCAATATTTTATAAATCATGTTTACATTCGACATTGCCATGAAGGCTACGATGATATACTTCACTTTATTGCAGTTGCTTGCACACGTGTATTGTACTATAACACAACACCATTTAATCTCATCCAGGGAAGACTTACTTAAGCCAAGCCCATATATAAAAATACATAAACCAGTACATAAAATACTTGCCATACATGCATACGTAAATTTATAATTGTGTTATAGCCTAATCCGTTACAAAAAAGCTCGGTTTTGCATGCCCTCACCATCAACAACTTTTTTGCTGTTTTATACATTATTAGTATTATGTTTTTCCATTGTTAATGTGTAAAGTGCTTTATTGACTTAGATATGAATTTTTGGTCAGTATGAAATTGATGTCAGCTTTGAACCTTCTCTACCATATGCCAGGTTGTAACTTTGAAATTAATCAAATAAACAAATAAAAGAAAGTAAATTATGTGTAACAATAACAAATTCTAGCATATATTCCGCCACGTCTGAACGTCAACACAGCCCAGTAATTTATTGATAATGTGGAAATGCATTACAATGTAAAGTATTTGAAGGTTATGGGTAATGAAATCAATACTTAACGGTGCTTTAAACAAAATATTACAGATTTCATATAGATATACAAATATTTATACTTTCGACGATCATTATCGATATACATAACATTTTAACAGAATTGTAACATCTGAAAAATTAGAGCGAACTAGCAAAAGATATATACTTGTACATTACTAAATATTACAAAATTCTGATGTTAAACTACTAATCAATAATGAACTTACTCCAATCTTTCTATTATTTTAGGGAATTGCTGGAGAATTCACAATTCGTAGTGAAGTTTTTTCTTATGAATTTCTAAACATGATGGCCGTTTAAACACACTTTGACACAGCTCACACCTGTACATGCCTAACTGATGTGTGGTCCGGTGCTGTCTGATCAAAGCCTTTGTTGTAAAACTCCTTTGGCATATTTTGCACTCATATGGCTTTTCGCCGACTTCCATTAAAATGTGATCATAAAGTTGACTCTTTTGGGTAAACCCTTTTGCACAAAAGACACACTGGTTTTGATGTTGTTTCCCATGACCGCGTTCGTGACGTTCCGCATTTCCTTTTGTTCCAAAACTTTTACCACACTTAAAACACTTGAAAGGTTTTTCACCTGTATGTGTTTTCAGATGGTTCAATTTTTCCGATTTACCAACAAATTCTAGCTTGCACAACTCGCACGTATAGGTTTTCTCTTGAATATGGCGACGCAAATGACAAAAGAATGCATTTCTGGAATTACATATTTTTCCACAGAAGATGCATGTAACTTTTCCACTAAAAGTGTGAAACGATCCAATATGAAGCCTTAAACCCTGTCGGCTGCGAAATTTGCGTTCGCACAGACTGCACTTCAACGTCTTTTTAGTGTCAGGAAGTGTTCGTAAATGGATATGCGTTTGAAAATGGTATTTTAGGTATTCCGGTCGGTCAAAAACTCGGATACACTTATCACACTTGTAATTACCGCCAGGTTGATGTGTTTTGATGTGGCTGTTATAAATCTCAGCTGTTGTAAAATTTCGCTGACAAACTTTGCAGGCGTATTTCCTTTCATTAATTTCGTACAAAATATGGCTCCATAACTTGAATTTTATGGCAAACCCTTTACCACAGAACACACACTGATTTAGAGTCTGCTTTCGATGAGAAAGTTCATGATGTTGTAACTGTGCTTTGCTAATAAAATATTTATTGCAAACTAAGCAGGTATAGGGCATTTCGCCTGTATGTCTTCTCATGTGCACATTTTTACCAGAACTACAATCAAATTCTTTAGCGCACAACTCAAATGAATATGGTTTCTCCTTGACATGTCGGCAGAGATGCTCGAACAAATCCGCTTTTCTACTAAAAATTCGGTCGCAAAATAAACAGGTTACTTTGTGATTTGACGACTTCCTTTTTGAGTAGCAAGGAGGATGACGTTTGAATAGCCACTTTTTATAGAAAACTGTTTGACATTCATTGCACTTGTATTTATCTTTGTTGGCCTTATGAGTACTGTTGATGTGATCACATAAATTGGCTTTTCTGGAGTATACTTTGTAGCAAAAATTGCAAGGGAAAGATACCTTGGCTTTGCTTTTTATTGATTGTGAATTCATTTTCATTCCTGGGGCCAGTTTGCACATTAAAACATTTGTTGTGAAACAACCAGAGTATGTATTTTGTTATAAGTATGACTGATAAAGATTGTACCGTTGCGTCGGATTTTGAGGCGTCGGACAATGACTGTGTGTTAAATATTCACTCATCCTCTCAAGGTTACTTCTGATGTTTTTCAGATATGATGAGTCATTTTTATCAGCTGCCTAACAATCCTCTAATAGGAATGAACACCTATGAAGAAAATGCATACAAACGCTAGCAACAGTTTTTATGAATATGTCCTAACATAGATAGGTATTCGGTGGACCACATGGTCTAAGTATTTGAGAATTCCCACTATGTTTTATATATTATTTTCAAGTAATGAATTTAGATAGCATAAAACCAGCCACGATATCGAAGCTATACACGCATATATAGCAATGTCTCTTATGTACATTGGATTTCAAATAGTTCAATGGTATTGAAATAAAAATACGGTAAAAGCATAGAAGGGTATTGAGTGATATAAACGTGCACAATTTAGAAATTTATTTATTGTGTACTTTTCAGTTCAGTAAAATCTGATTGAAATAGTAAACTATGTTATTCTGGAGATTGTTTCTAAAAGTAAACCACTTCTAAATGTGTCATGATATAAAAATGACAAACAAAATTTAGTCGTTTAACGCTTACACTAATCGTCGTAAGATGTATATCTAATTTGACGCTATTTATTACTAAATCATTCACGTAATCATAATGTTCTAACAATAGAAACAATCACTCCTGTTTCTGTCATTTTGAAGGGTTATATCCCATTGAAGAACATGCAGATGGTTAGATTTTGAATTCGGTTTAAGATTTATGTGTTCTTTGATGACGCCGAAAGTTAGCATACACGCTAAACCTGGTCCCACAAGTCTTGCACTTGTACGGCTTATCTCCTGTATGTGACCTTATGTGCTCATTTTTAGATGTTAACTCGTAAAACTCCTTAAAGCAAAAGTTGCACTGGTGCGATGTTTCCCGAATATGTTTTCTAATGTGAAGGCCAAGATAAGTTTTATCGGATAATACTGTATCACAAAACACACAGCTAACTTTCACAAGAGACTTGTCAAAAGAATCATGCGTTTTTCGATGACAACTCAAAGCGGGTTTCACCCTAAATCCGATTCCACATATTTTACACTTATACGGTTTTTCTCCTGTATGCCCTCTCATGTGTAGGTTTTTCGATGATGAATCGTAAAACTCTTTGACACATAAACTGCATTGATGGGAAGTTTCTTTAATATGTGCCCTGATGTGAAGATAAAGGATTGGCAAACTTTTGCAAACCTTGTCACAAAATGTACAGGAAGCTTTCCCAAGAGCGTCGTGGAAAGTTTTTTCGTGGTACATTCGACCACTCAAACTCGCAAAACGTTTTTCACACTTGCTACACTGCAAAGATTTCTCCATTGGCAAATGCGTTTTTAAATGAGCTTTCAGGTATCGCTTTTGAGTTAATAGTTTTGAGCAAATATGACACTTGTACCTTTCGCTAGAGTGTAATAAAATGTGTTGGCGCAAATGACTTTTACTAAACACCACTTTATCGCATTGATCACATTTGAATTCTTTTTTAATTATTTTGTGCTTGATATTTTGATGGCCTCTTAAGCCGTTCATTGAAGCATAGGCTTTATTACAAAGCGAACAAATATGCGGTTTTAAACCATTGTGAACTGATTGAATGTGATATTTTAGATTGTGTGCTTCCGTAAAAGAAACTCCACAAATGTCACAGGAATATCGAATCCCGTAATGAACGGATTCCATATGACGAGATAAATGAGCTTTACGTGTAAATTTATTTGTACAAATTGTACACACAAAATTTCTTTCACCCTCATGTACTATTTTAATGTGCTCTTTTAACTTGCCCTGGCTTAGATACGATTTTGTACAGCGTGCACAGTTATAACGTATACGAGGTTCGGTACTGTGCATGTTTTCTTTGTGTTTTTTAAGATTCGATTTGTCACTAAAACTTTTATTACACTCGGGACATTTAGATTCTGCCATATTTGCAACGAGTTGACAGTCGTTGTTCGATAATTGATGAATTTAATTTGTTATGCAGCAGAGGAATTATCTATTTTTGTGATTTTGAATGATGTGTTAGTTCAATGTATGGTACTTCGGATCCAATAAAACTGACGATGAGAGTGAAGACAAACTAACTACTTGAGGCAAAGGAGTTCATTAGCAAATGTAACAAGCACTCTTCAATATGGCCAATGCTACTCTTATTCATGTTCAATCCTAACGTAAAATACTTACAAAATGAGAGTGCTATCTTAGTATGTATAAGCCCATACGAATATGGTTTGCTTTTCCAAAAATAAAACAATATTGCCTTTCCAACATGTTGTGTTGTCACAAAACGTCGTATGTTGTTTTCTTGGAACAATGCACATACACACATGTTGACTTATGTTCATACATGTGTTAAAGCATATTTTCATCTGCGGTCTATCTAAATACACTACGCTTACTTACACTCTTCTAGAAAAAGTCGTACAATTAATGCGAGTTACTGGTTTGTCCTAAGTTCCAAATAAATTCGAATAATGACTCATGCTTGCAGCTGTGCATGATCCCACTTTACTATAGTAAGAACGTTATGGTATCAATAAAAAAAACTCTTCATGCAATGGTTTTCGATACACTTAAGCTTACAAACAAATAAATTGTATACTTTTGTGATGCGTGTTAGGCATATGTCATCAAGATATGGGTATGAAGACATATATCTTTGTGCGTCAGCAGTTATCGGATGCATTTACTTTCACATTATATGCCATGGTGTTAATATCTTAATGATTAACATCGAGCAAAGAAATAGTCAATAGGTGAGCTGGGTAATGCAATAAACAGACAATGTTGTATACATGCACTCTTACAGATATGAATGTTTAAAAATACATAAACCATACTGCCAATATTCCTTGTAAATCTTTAAGGTTGAGTCGGAGCACAACTGATGTGTGAAGCAAATTATTACAAAAGAAAATTTAGCTGACACTAAGTTTTTCGCGAACATATACATTTCTACAAAGTTTAGCAAAAAAGAAAGTAATTCTATTTTTCGTGTTAGATCAAATAAAGGATCCCCGATAAATCGGGCGACTCATATCAATGAATGGTTTTTAGGAATATAGACATGCTATAAGATAACCCCACATGTTTAGTATATTTGAAAACTACACACTTTTATGTGTATATCGCATGCAAAAAAAATCCAGAGAGGTTTAGCATAAAATGATACGGCATCGGAAGGAATATTTCGTAATCTCGATTATTCCTACCCCAAAACATGAACGATCTAAAATTTTGAAATCAGGGTATACAGTTACCAAATATTAACTATCTAAATAGTAATAAGTTCACTATTGTTGGCTAGAAAGAGATCTTGTATTGATCTAGTCAAATTATTACGAAAAGTAAACTGATGTTTTGCATTTGAATCTGAAAAAACTATTAACACATTTTGATCTCAGACAAAATCTTCTAACAAAGCTTATAAAGAAAGATTTAAAATTAAAATACTTTACCGTTCTATAAAGGAAACCTGAGATTTAAAAGTAGGCATAACATTTCTCTACGCTCTAAAAAGACTACTTTTCTACGCTATTTTACGTCAGAATTTCTAAAAGTCAAAAAATGGGACTGACTATGCATATTCAGTCATTTTAGTGGGAGAG
>JAQFZG010001224.1:0-22829 GCA_034695465.1 Entomobrya nicoleti | reverse complement strand
TCATTCGAAATCATTTAGCGTCTAGCATTTAATGAGTAATTTTCCTGTGTATTTAATTCATTTATCGAATTCTATAACATAAATAGGTAGTGGAAATGCTATATTATGTTAGATTAAATTCTTTAATATTCTTTGAATTTGTCCACAAACATTTAACGTGAGTTCGTTAAAAATCAAGCAAACAATCAAAATACAAGCGTTGTATAAGGGAATGGCCAAAATTACAAATGTTGTAAAGAATTTTCAATTTTATAATTTGAAAACTTTCAGTTCCAGCTGTTAATGTATGGTCAATGGTCAAATTAATTGAAATATAATAAGTTTATCTCTGCATAAAGAACATATTCCACGGAATTGGCTGAGGTTGGAGGTCTCATATAACACAACCCGAGGTTAAAATTTTTGGAATGCGAGATTAATTGCGAAAAAGACTAAAATGAAATATGAAATCTTATTTTGGCCAGAAATCAGCGCATTAAAAAATTAATGATAAAATACAAGTAGGCATAATGTATAATCTGCAAAAAACTGGTATATCCACTCTGGTAGCGAAACTAAAGTTATGTTGTAAATTCCAAGGTAAATTATATATTTTTAAACCAAGACCTTAGGAATTTTCGTTTTTTTTTATAAAATGGATTCAATGAGAGCGCTTTTCAATGTAGAGAAATCGTTACATATGGAAAGTTGCATGTTACGTATACAATAAATCACGCGAATTTTATGATATGTTGGAAAGGCCAATTTTTATTTTGAATGTGGTTTGTGGCGTCGGTTTTTTGTAGCACTGTCGATACAACTAGACGGAATAAAGTCACCATAGTTGTTCCTAATGGGGTTACACGAAAGAATATATGTAATCAAAAAATTACCGGAAATTTTACATGAAAATAATTAATTTTCTGGTGCTATTTTAAACGTTTGTCATGTTTAAGAATTTTATGTAAAATGGTACAACTTCAAAAATATATTGGAGGTTTGTCAAAAGAAAAATGAACCAGCTTCGTTCCCGACGACCATTAACTCTAGAATCAAGCAATTCTGCTCGTATCAACTACGTTTTGCGGAGATACGGTGGTTTGGAAGTTTACGTCCCTAGATACGCCACACCGCCTGGTACTCTCGCTGGAATTCATAACCATCATCTTCACCATTTTCAAAACAACTGTGACCTGGGAGGCCCGGTACTTCCTGTACTTAACACCACTGGAATTGGAGTAGCCGCTGTTCCTCCAGTTTTGGGTGTGAATGTGAATGGGGCATTACTAGAAGGCGATAATTCGAGCACTGACTCTAGTACTTTTCGAACATGGGCAGGTGTAATAAATCCATTTGGAAAATTTACTCCACTTTTTGGAGGAAGAATAGTACTGGGGCCAGGGAAAGCCACGTTTATTTTTTGTCTGTTTTTCCTGTCCGCAGTTCTAGGGCTAATTATTTTTGAGTACGTAAGTCTCAAATGATATAATTTTTTAATTTAACCATTCAAGATTCAAGACTCATTGTCATGATTGGGCTGACAATTAAAGTAAATTTTTATTATTTTAGGAAGGAGCTGATTTTTGCATTTAGTGGTGGTCTTCCAGTTTACATTGTTGGTATTGTGTTGGCTGCCTTAAGTATTTGGTCTTTTTTTATGGTTGGTATCACTGATCCTGGTGTGGTACCCAAAAGTAAGGCTCAGTAACAAGAGTTGAATATTTTACGGTATTTAATTAACTAAAGTTATATAGTTAAAGATTAATTTTTGTATTTGGTGTTTTAAATTGTATTAGATTACACCATACATGAACTAATGACAGAGACAGAAGACTTCAGAGCCCGACATCCCGCTGATAGGTTTTATCGTTATTGCAATAAGTGCAAATTGTGCAGACCTCCAAGAACTTTTCATTGTTCTCGTTGTGAAATTTGTATACGTAAATTTTAAAGCTATTTATTACACAGTAACGTAAATATACAAGAATTAAAATCGCCAGAGCTAGTTTTAAATTTTGGTTTGGTTGTAGGACAGCAAGATATTCACTTCTTTGTTGCTGGAACGTGTGTTGGGCAAAGAAATAAACGCTCATACTTTTTTGCTGTATTATTGCAAACGCTCTTGGCAGCTTATCTTATTACTACCAGTATCCTCATTTCCCCTAATAGTAAGAATAAAGTTGGTACCTTATACACATAGATACTTTCATGGTTAAAATGACTTACATTATGTTTATTAAAAATATATAGTACACAAAGGGTCAGCAAAATTCATTTCGGATGTTGTACAAACGGCAATCTGCTTTGCAACTGGAGTTTTCCTACTTTTCTTTCCACAAAGTGGAGTATTTATGTGTATCTACAGATTTTATTTAATTGGAGTGGGAAGAACATCAAGAGAGGAGTTTAGAAAATACCAAAGTTGCAACAGCGACGACTGCATAGAAGACCATTATCCGTTCTGCATAAATGTTCGGGAATTTTTCTGCAGGCGGCCTCTACCCAGTGCATTCCGTGAGTGCTCAACTTGAATATGAAAGCATGGTACATTCAACAAAACACTAAACCACTGTCTTTTACAGGTGGAAGTCGGAATAGGGTACTTGATATAGAACATTTGCTGTCGGATATTCCTACTCCATGGCTTATGGAACAGGAGGTAACGAGGGGACGAATGACAGGAAGAAGAATGCCATCATCTTTACTTGCCCGAGATAGCCGGGATTTAATTCGGGTACATGAGTATACATTACAATTATTTATTAAAATGTTTAAAATATTTATACAACTTTTGAGGTTCCAGGATCATCAGAATTACAATGTCGCAGAGGAGGACGAGGAGGACATATTGAATGCTAACAGAGTGGAAACAGTGAATGAGGTAAACTATTAATGAGTATAAAGGAATTGGGTAAGTTTACTAAGAAAAATTATATAATTTTAGAATTATGAAGCCAGTCGCCTGCGCGAAGTGGCTGACTACGCCCGTGGCAAATCTACCCCCAGTGTACCACTTTTCGAACACGGTGTGATTTATCCCATCACTCGTATCAAAATGCCCCGAAAATCTAAACCTTCTTGTGTACTCCAGCAACAAATCAACGCATTCCAAACCGCCGCTAAACTTCCCAAGGCCACTGTCTCTTACCACAAAAGACAAGCATTACCATGTTCCTTAAGTGATGGATGTATTCCCCGAACAAAAGATGGTGTTCAAGAAATGATCCAGCTATCTCGAGCTACACAACTTCGTCGCATAATTCAAATGATTCTCCTCCGAGATAGAGACGGTCTTATCGAAATGTCCAACAGAGTCAATATAGCAGCATTAGTAGGCATGAACCGTTTTGATCCAGACAACCTTCAACTTCTTGAACTGAACAATGGTCTACCAATGATTGCACCAAGGAGAAGGGAACCCGAAGTAGGAAATCATCGACTAGGTGCTGGAGTTCTTGGAATACCTCAAATGGTTGCCGCAGGACTTCTCCCAACAGCGAGAGACATTGCAAATTCGGTAGAGTCCATGGTTGGCCGAGGAAGAGTACGTCGATTACCCCCAATTGGTAGACAGCGTTACACACCCATAACTGTCGTTGGACCTCCATTAGCCGGGGCTCCACAAGGGGGACCTAGACGTGTGCTTCATATTGACGAAATTGATCGCATTCCGGTACATCAAAATCCGTCAAATATGCATCATCATAATATGAACATGCAACCACACGCGGTCAATTCTCATGGCCAGTCAGTAAGAATGGGTCACATTACGCCTCTTCTTGGCAGTAGAGGTAGTAATAATTCCAGTAGAAATCAGAGTAGGGTTCCAACACCCCCTCAATCAGTTCCAGCTTCTCCTCCTGATGCAAATGATATCCCGCCAGAAGATTTAATAGCTCAATAAAAATAATCGAATGATAATGTATGCAAATACAAATAAAGTCGATAATTCTTGTTTTAATATTACAAAGTATAAAAATATTTTATTACGCTATAAAAATACAAATAAAAATTACATTACAAAAACATGTACATTCTATAATTAATAGCTGGATACTTAATAGTAAAATTAGTAAGCTAAATTGTAATGAGCTAAAAACTAGTAGCACGTTAAAGTTTAATTTACGGATAAGATTTTTTTTTGAAAAAGTAATACAGGATTTAAAGTTCAATTTCATGGGAAAGTATTATTTAAATTATTTTTGGCTCACAAAAGGTGACAGAAATTTCTATCATAAATTATTTATTATTCCGACAATTTGTTTTCTTATTGCAATTATCCCGCATGAACGATACTAGATGATAAGATTTAATTAAACTATGCGAACAGCCCTATGTATTTATATGTTACTTAACAAATTGAACTACAATCGTGAAATCTCGTGTTCTGGATCCTCCTCCTCCTCTTCTTCTTCCGGATCTCTTTCATCATCTCCAGCCACCTCCTCCTCATCTATATCTTGTTCATCCCCTCCAGCAGCTGCTGCTGATTCTTCAGTGCTAGCTGTGGTGCTACTAGTATCGTTAATCATACTATTATGGACATTATTATTGCCATCGTGCATGGATTGTACGATAAAATCTTCAGCAACACTTCTATCCAATCCCGTGTAAGTTTTACTAACTTCCTCCTCTGTAATCTCCAACTCTTTATTTGTCTCCTCGCAAATTCTTCTTTGCACACTTAACTTTGTAGAAGAACTGGCCACGGAGCATTTTGAACTCCTTCTGGTAGCCACGCTCAAATTGCTGACACTGCTGTGTCGACTTCTATGATTTGCAGCGGCTGCAGCAGCGGCGGCGTGATGTTGCTGTTGAATTTGTTGAAGCTGATGCTTCATTCTATATTCTTCTGGGACTAGCAAAAGTGTGCCTTGATGGGAGTGTGGGTGATGATGAGGATGATGAGGATGATGATGTCCACCGTGAGAACCATGATGTGACGCTCCTGCAGGTGTGGTAGGCCTTCGCATTGGAAGAGGCACCACAGGCATATGCGTTGGAGCTGGCATTGGCATGATAATGGAGTAACCCGGATGTGGAATGGTTATTGATGTTGGATAATTTGGGGGTAGTGTGAAGACTGGTCTATGTGGAGCAGGGTACAAGTAAGAGGACGACACCGACTGTGCAGGGATTACATAAGGTCGATAATTTCCTCGAGGTTGTGGCAAGCCAGGAAATACTGACCTACGGGGTTGATGACCTAACCAACGAAGGAGTCTGTCCTTTCTGGCTTGGTATTCTGTGTTTGTAGCTATTACCTCTCCTCTAGCTACTTGATTCTCACTTCCGGAAGAGCCCGTGGATGAAAGAAGACTAGCCTTGTAATTGGATTTACACAAGACGCTAATGGCCATTCCAAACGTGGAAAAGCTTAGAAGAACCTCGAGCATGGAGGAAAGAAGGAGCAAAGAGTTTATAACATTTCCAGCAGAGCGCCTTCGGTCAAGGGTTTCATCATCGTTGGTTTTGTCGGCCATGTCCTGTACATGAAAACATAAATATGTAATAACCTTACATAATGACCTTAGGCTAAACTTTCATTTTCCGTGTTTTTTTAGAATCATAAAATATCATACCACGCCAACCATCGTTTTGGCTGTTTGGAGCAACCCCGCAGTAGAAAATATAGCAAGCAGCACAGATGCCGACAAAGAGAGCATGGTCATCGCCAGCAACACGTGCACTTGCCATCTCAGACCCCCACAAAACCATTTTGGCTTTGGTAGCCCACTCTTTGTACACATTGCACACAGGGCACCAGTGATCCCCACCACCATCCCTGTCCATAGTCCACTCCCGTAGTAAAACAGGTAGCTCTGATATCTTATTGCCAGCACACCTAAAATAGCCATACTTGCTCCAATAGCAATCTGCGCTAGGCCAACAGGTATCGCCAGATTAGAAGGGATTGTGGATCCCTTTTTCCTTTGCATCTGCTTTCTCGCCCAAACAATCTCGTGAGCATGGCCTTCAACAAGCTTTGGATCGAGTGCATTCCCATTCTTGTCCACCATTTGAACCAGGGTCCCTTCACCATTTACCGCAGACGCGGATCCTTTTGGCACTGTGATTCTCGGAAAATGTTGCTGCTGATGATGATGCTGTTGTTGCTGATGCTGTTGCTGCTGATGCTGCTGTTGCGAATGACTGGATGTTTTTGTAGTAGCAGTGTTCATTGTATTTGTCTCCCCAGTACTGGGGGCTTTCTCTACTAACCTTGACATCGTTTTCCTATCAATTAATTTTCACACGCGGATGTGTGAAATTTTAAGTGTGATGTCTCAAAAATTTTCAATGAAAATCTTTTAATTCTTTTGTACCTTTTATTATTCCCTGTTCTGCTATTTTCCTCACTTGAGTGGATATTTCAATAAATTTTACTATGTAATTTAACTCGTAATGATGAAAATAATTGTAAATTGTTAGCCATTTTCATCCTTTTTGGTAATCATGTTGGCAGCTTATTAACAATGGAAAAAATACTATTTACCAAAACTATTTTAAATGTTTCGAAAACAGTAGTTTAATTATGTTGATTTCATGTTTAAAAAATATTTAAACAATAGCTTATGTGGCTTAACACTTTCTTCTTACTTTCGTCCTCAAGAGAGCTGAAATAGTAAATAAAAAATGGAAAATAATTAGTAAGTCATATAATAACAGATAATCAAATATTACATACTACATACCAAACAAATTGCAGTTTTGTTTCGAATTTCATAATAATTTTAGTTTTCCACAAAAAAATATTTATGAGATTAATTAAACGTTATTTTTTCAACATCCTACAATCATTCTCGTTTTTCATATCATTCATGTGAGTAAAATATGTGCAAACATTTTTGTGAGATTGGTATTTAAGAAGGCGCTTTCTTATTGTTATTATGAGCCAGTAGTCATTTAAATAATAGTCTAGGGTGCTATTTTGCTATTAAAATTACTGCTAACACCAGCACCACTACCACCATATACCCACCGTAAAGATATCACCTCATAGCTTACTGTTTTTGACTTTGGTTCTTCTGTGTGCGTGTGTACTGTGCAGTAAATTTAACTTTTAAAAAACTAATACGTTAATTAGTGCACAAAGATGCACATGAAAGATAACATCTTTTCAACTTGAATCGACTTAACCATTAATTTGGAGTGTGCATGCACATTCCTGCATAAACGTTCCTTCATGTTTTGAATTTCAGACTTAGAAACGATCTCTTTATGCATTATTTTTTCCTTTTAAAAAAATCAAAAGTTTAACGTTCACAAAGTTGCCAACAAAGTGCATCTTTTTACTAGTAAAACTTTAATGCATTGTTCGGCAAGTTAAGTTATGATGCTTTTCGAGTTGGACTTGGAAATAGGAACTATGCATGTACAAATATTTATGAAATGAAGTAATAAAAATATATTTGTTACAGACTTGGCATGTTGCCGCATGAATAAGATAATCCTTTGCATGTATGTATACTATGTTGTACATGCGTTAAGCCAAGCATTGTTAGATATTTTCAATTATTTTTGGGTGATTATTCGGTAAGATGATAAGTTGTTTCAAGTAAAATATCGATAAATACTAAACATAGTTATAAGAAAATGTAGATGTATAGTACTAGAAAAATCGCAAAATGTGGATGCTTAATTATTTAATTAATTATGTTTCTACCTCATTTGTTTTACGGTACAATAATTATTGTAGGGCATATAACTAACATTCAAAACGCTTACAATTGTTTGTTAATTATGATTTAAATTTAAGAATCTTGGTTAAAGAATTTTTGATCCAATATAATATACGTTCTTATATAAAGCCGCAACATTTTCCAAATTTAATTTAGTTTGTTGCAATACATTTGACCTGTCGCATGTCCGTCATCATAATAGTATCACATCTCAATAATCTACATAGTGCCAAATTTTACCAGATTAAATACTAAATTATATCTGGTAGCTTAACACAACAAAAACATTTTCATCATGTTGTACAAAAGAATCTTTTCAAATTTTGCTTGCAAACGTATTTTTATGATTTATTAGTGTTACACTATAACTTGCGTAGGCTCTATAGAGCAAAGTTATGTCGCTAAAATTCAATAGTACTCCGTAATTACATTTAGGACTAAACTTGCGTATACAATGAAAACTCTATTCTATTCGCCCATATTTTTGTAACATGGTTTGGAAATAAAAAAAATAGCCATCCAACTGCCTACATGCACATTGTTAATTGGAAATTGGAGTGTTGTCAAATTTGAAGAAGGGAAAATATAACAACAAAATTACCTCCGTAAATGTATACATGCGTATTGCGAATCCACCTGCCATTTTTCTATCATTACGCATCATTTGACAAACAATGCTACAATCAACAATGCTGATGCTGTTGTCATTTTATTTCAGAAAATTATCCTTCATAAAAATGTATGCATGAATGAAAATTTGAATGGATAGTTTGTATTGGAGCTTCACAGAATAAAAAGTGTACAATCCAACCAAGTATGAAGTAATATTGAATGATGATAATAATTTATTATGAAAAGCACAATCAAAATCACATTACTACGATGATATAACAGTTTAATTCCAAATACAATCAGTTATTCATTTTATTCCTTCTACTGCGCTGTGATATGTCCTTCTCCCTAATATTAAAATATTCACAGATGAATAACGAATCTATTTCGAAATTGTCCGAGCCGAGGTCAAATTCCTCTTTCTTCTTCCCTTTCATTGTTTTGACAGTGAATTATCAAAACACTGTAATCATCATCAAAATCAAATTCTATTCTTAAATTCTCCACCACTGTCCACTATCAAAATAATAATGGCCTGCAGGAAAAAAGTTCACATAGCCGTTAATTTCATTAAGAATCTATCACTTGCGCGCTCACTCACACGAGGTTCATTATTATTTTACTTCTTTCAAAGTCCTGTCCACTTCTCCCATGTCTTTCGTTGAATAGAAATGCCCACAGGAGAAAACCCGTTAAGCAGTGTCATGCAATACTAATATTTTTATTTTTTTACTGGCCCGCTTGTGTATGCACTTTGTTTTTTCAACAGGTATTAAGTGAAGAAGGGAGGAGGACATTCGTGAAGTTGATGCCTATTATATGACATCAGCAGCAACCCAGGTTATGCTGAATCACAAGTGGCAGCGTCGTGGGTAACAAATGATAATAAACGCAACACACACCTTTCTATTCTCTTGTCAAGGATTATAATATTATTGTTGCCACATTATTACCTCTCTGCTTTTCCTGTTCATTGTTGTGTATTGTATAATAATAATCATATAGCATAATGCAAATGCACTGCTCTGTGCATTATTTATGCACACGTACAATTTAAACAGATAAAAATAATTGTATGTTGATAGTGTTACAATGAAGATGACCGACAATGATGGTGACGGGATGGAACAACATGATATTATACCAAATGAACCAACAACGGGAGCTCATCATATCGTTCGTGATTATGTACTACTCATGAACCAAGTGCTAAACGTCAAAAGCATGTAAAGTCACTTGACTTTTCTTGGCTTGCCTTTCCTTCTTTCCCTCATAAATATCCACGATTCACACAAAAATTAAGTAGAAAATATCCGGTAATTTATGTACTTTATGCACTTAAGAAGCTATACCTATTAAATTATAACGGGCTTTTTTCTAAGGAAGGCCAAGCCCAGAGTAAAAATACCTAAATAGATGGATTTTATACTTTGCTTAAATTTTATTTTTGCTATGCACAAAAAAACGTGTTTTTCTCACTTTCAACAACTTTGTTTTACTTGGTCAGTGATTCTGATATTTTTTTACCTGGGGTTTCGCAGAAAATATACATTCATCTACATCGACAGTGGCAAATACTAAAATGACCTATAGTCTCGATCGTTTTCATAACATGAAAGACGTGACAATAAAAGAACAAACTTAAAAAAACAATGTCAAATCCTTGCCAGAAAAGCAAATTATCTCCAAATATATGCTATCAAATTTTTGCACCAAGACATTTTTTAACCAAAATGTAAATGACTCAATATCTACTGACTTTATTTTTACGCAATGTAACATGTATCCTGAGAAATCATGCCGAGAAATACATATTTTGCGAGATTTGAGTTTGAATTTTAAAATATGGCTCATGTTTTTCTTTACTTTTGAGTAAACAATAAAAAAATTATTAGGAAATTAAGACAGTAAAGAACCCTCCTACAGCTCTTGTCGCAGACACCCTCTTATTTGTTTATGCAAAATGGATACAGGGCTCTTCACGAGCTGATTTCATAATCGACTTTAGTAACAAATTTCAAGCTGATTATTACTGTGAGTTAAAAATTTGTAAGATGCTAAAAAGTAATACAACGTTTTTTTTTGTTGTTTAATTATATTTATCAGGAAAAATGTAATAATAAATACGTAAAGCTTCATGTCAACCTTACATAAGCCAGTAGAACCAGAGAATTTTCGAAACACAGTTTATACGGACTACAAGTAAGTAATTGTAAACCTGCTGCGTTTAACTGTGAATTACACAAGACAATTATACTTTTTTGCATAGTCAAGTATTAAGTAAAGTAAGTTGAGTGAGCAAAAGAAGCCGAATATTAACAAACCACGATGATGATACTCACTATCATCAACCACACTACTAACTTTTTGAACAGAACGCTAACTGACCGTCTCCTTTCCCTTCCTTCTTCTTATTGTGATTCCCCTTTCAAATCTCAAGTTGTTGTGCAATTTTTATTATTAAATTATTCTTATTCAAGTACACTCAAAGTCACGACGAAGACACGTTTTCTTTAATGATGACTTAAGACTACTACTGGCCTGACAGCAACAGCTACAGAGACAGGGATGATGATTATGATGACTTTATTCTACCAACACAACCAAAACCAAGAAATAAAAATGCAAAGCTAAATACTTTTTAGACTGCAAACATTTTAAAGCTATCTTGAAATTAAATTTGTTCATTAAAACGAACAAAAAAAAGAATGAGCCTCAGAAGAATTTAGTATGATCATATTAATAATACCAATGCGACTATTGTGTTATGCTATGATTGTTTGCAAGTTTTTAGATGTAATCATTCTGGATTGGATTATCCAATTCCGCATACCATACCAGAAGAGGCGAAAGATACAGGGCAAACTCTCAAAAACTCCTGATAAATGACCAGTAGAGAAGGAGAGAGGAACCGCCTTTTGTAATCTCTGTTTATTTTTTGCTGAGCAAATACACTTGCTCGCTCAGTACACAATCACAAAATAGCAATTATAACGACAATACTATCACAGCAATTATCAAAGTCGTGCTTTGGTAATCCTTTAAATCCAAATTGCATTATGCATGCAGGATTACAACAAACATATTAGGAAAATTATACAGCATATGGCTCCGACAATATCTTTATATATGTAGTCTAATTTAAAATTCCACTGCAACTATCAGAGATTTTTTTTTTGTAGGATGACCCATCATCTTTCAGTACTGCTCAGTAGGCAGGGTAAAAGAGGATACACCTAAAATAATTACAGTGGACTAAAGGTGTGATATGATGATAGTAGTATCAAGTATGGTAGTTTTTAGCACCGAGCGACATAGAGAAGCTAGTACAAGATAGGCAATTAGCAGCAATTAAAAAATATTTATCCAAGTGAACAGTTGGTAATATGTACATATGTAAATTACATACAAACGCAATGCAAAAGACCTTCACATTCCTTTGTGTTCGCACCAATTTTTTCTTGCTGGTCTAAGATCCCACGCTATGTGCTACCTGGTTTTCTATTTATAAGCACACCGATACAAACAGCATTTTAATTGAAAAAAATGTCCATTAAAAATCTAGTGCCCGTTCCTTGATAACATTAATCAATAAGCAATCGTTGCGCAAGCTGATGTTGTCTATCTCATCATTTGCTTTTGAGTTGGAAAACAATTAACAATGAACAAAGTTCATTTTTTATTGTAATGTCACTATTTTTTTCTTTAAACGAATTTCCAAGTGAAATATGAATGAACTCATTGTTGTTTTTTTGCATACATACACGTGATACACGTTTAGATTTAAGATTACATTTAGAAAAAGCATCCCAGTTTAGATTTCATAGAGACAAAGTTTTCCTTCAGGAAAATATACACACGACACATACATCAATATGGAGTCCGATTAAATGGAACTTCAGTGTCACACGTTTTACTGCTTGGAAAAAAGATTGAATGAATGACCACTTTTGTAGTCTATCTCTCTCGGACAGTCCAAGATTCACAATCACAAAAAAGTCACTTCACATAATCTTTCTAGTACAGCAGCATTAATCTGCTTTTTGTTTAAAGAAAAACACTGAGCACCAACAGGCGACAACCTCATCACTCACATTTTTTATCACATAATCTGTCCTCTCATCCTCATGCACTTTGTTGTTGTTTACCTAAAGATTACCCACTGACTGACTGACTGGCTCAAAAGAAGAGAAGAACAAGCACCACGCATTTATCTCATCATGACGAAACGGTAACAAAAAGGAATTGCATAAAAAAATGAATATGATAATCTGATCAATGCATATAATATCTTACTATTGTTGTTGAGTTAATGATGATGTTTTACTGATTATGGAAATCTTCTTAAATAGGTAGTCAAGAAGGTATCCAAATACAGGTATAATTTGTGGAGGCGATGAAACAAGAAGAGGAGTATCATGTATCCATCCGTCGTCCATTCGCCAAAGAGTCTAGCACGATACTACTACCTAGAAAGGCTGTAACAATGCATGTCTTACAACATCATCACCATTATCATTCTTAAGATGAAAGCAAAAGAGGAGGCTGTGTCTTGCAAGTTGCAACAATGAAATTTTTGAATGTATGAGATGAGTACTCAGTATCGCTGTGTATTTCATAGAAAAACGCACATGGACTGCTGTGTGTGTGTACTATTACGCATATATATTTTAATAAATATGGTGAAGGTAATGAATAAGTATGCAAAAGATGAAATGAAAAATTGTTGACGGAAACTCAGGTAATTGCGGTTCAACTTGAGTGACTGGCAACTGTTGGTGTGTGTAGAAGTGGTATGTAAAGTTTGTGTGGTGTGGTAAACGTGGTAAATTTTGTGCGTATTTTGTTGGTTGAGAAGATGCAAACTGCATATCCACATACATTCATATATACATGTGTGAATACCTACGTTGACTATAAGAAAATATGAATTTCTTTGCAGGTAAAGTGTTAATGTGACGTGTTGAGCTACACAAGATTAACTTTAAGGAAAAGTAAATTACTTTTGATGATGATGTGTTTTGAGCGTTGATGCTGTTACTGGTTCAGTCAGTCAGAGCGTGTAGAAAAGTTACACACAAAAATTGTTTAATGTGTTGCAAGTCGATGATGAAGATGCTCTTACATGTATAATTGGCAGGGCTTTTCTTTTTTCCTCACATCACATCTTACCTTGTTTTGTTCATAGGCAAAATGCTATTAATTATATATTTCGGGGCAATATGGAAAAAGATGAAAACAAATAGCATTTTCATTTTATCACTTTTTAAGCATGTAATTATGGCTATAAAATGTTTTGATAAAAATTTGTTTAATGTTACGAATCGATCACCTTCAAGGAAATTTTTAAAACAAATGTGTAACGTTCTATGAAATAATGGGAATATTATCAATCAAATCAATGAGTTGAATCTTGAATCTCTCCATTATAATTTTTTAAGTGCAATGTACTGCCAACTATGTATGCATGTATATTCATCAGAAAACCGCATTCTATATAGATAGTCCAAAGCTAATAAAATATGCATATCATATTGAATCGCCATTCGCCATTATCATAACTTTTCCCTGTTTTATAGCAACATGGCTCTTCCTCCTCTTCTCTTGATCTTCTATATTGAATGTCATATTCTATTGGTAGTACTTAATATTATGCATGCTATCAGCAAATTGTAACGTCTTTTTATTTTTGTATACAATATAGGTTGAGTAAGCTATACAGATTAAAAAGAGAGATGCATGTACAAGATTTCAAGTACACAATATACCGTAATTTTACGCTGCGTAAGATGAACACAATACCAAATCAAATGCACACTTTGTATCGTCGTATCCATCAGCAAAAAAAAATGAGTGAAAGAAGAGAGGAACATGCATAATGCCATGTTTTTGTTGTGTTGTAAATTTTTTTTTCACAAGTTTATTGATGCTGCACTAACTGACTCTATAGATGTCTAACCAACCAGGTTTTAGTGTGGCTTTTTGATTAAAGCTTAGACCGTACCTACCCATCAAATAACCAAAACATTGTGTACGCGTATGATCATCATCATAATCATAACAATATTTAGTAGTGTGGCTAGCCAGAGGAGAGCCATCTTAAAGAGCATCTTTACTACTAACATACCATATCATCATCATCATTATTATCATCAGATTGTGAATCCAAGTCAGGTTAGTAGAGTTGAATGATGACGATGATTTAGTGGATTCTTATCGAAAATGATGATGATGGTAAAGTTTGTAAGCAGAGAGAAGAATCATGATGCAGGCATTATTGAAGAAAATTGCAATATAATACTTGAATTGAAACTGGTAGGCATGTATATATTCCCATTGTAATTTTATATGTTTTATTTCATATCACATGCTTATATATGGGTTTAATATTACTAAAAAAGTGCATGATCAAATATCTCAGTAAGTCAGTAAGTACAGCATATATAGCAGTTTAGAAGAATCGAAAGTCCGTCCATCTTCTAGACTTCAATTTCAATCCTTTCATTTACAGTCTTATTGCTTTTGTTTATGTTTATGTATATATAGCTATTATTTTTAGTTTACCGATTTTAATATAGAAGTTTAGCCAAGGTAAAATATGAGATCCGTATAGGTATTCCTGTTCTTGTGTGATCTTTTACAGGGCTTCTTGAGGAAAGCTCATTTCAGCAGGATATCACAACACAACAAACAATGTCTATTTCATTTATTGCCTTTTCATGCTCAAAATGTGTTGTGGATGCAAGTAAATCTTGGCGGCTATATACCAATATTGCTGTTTTGATGATGATGGGTTGGATTGAGGGATGATGCGTGCTGAATAAGTAAAATGAAAACGAACGTGTTTTCAATTGTGCTCTGAGGTGTGTAAAACCTAACCAAGGTCCTTCTTTTGGTTGATTTGTCTTTCAATTTTCTCATATACACCTTTACACATGTTAACATGTTTAAAAGGGCACTCGACTACTCTGTTCTCTAGCTTTACTTTCGAAAAGGCGTGTTTTAAATTTCAAAATAAATAATAGTAGCAATAATAGTAATCATAATCCTTGCCTGCATCATTTCAAATGATAATACATTTTTTTAAACAGACAAAAAATAATGAGAGATGGGAATACAGAAAATAACATCGATCATCAAGGCCGCCTCGGACAACATGCATTACTTCCCATTCAACATAGTCGAGATTTAAATTTGCTAGAAAACAGCAAACAATGAAGAAAATCATTTTCAAACTCTTTCCTGTTCGTATAAATTTGTTTCTTTCTTTATGCACTAATTTAGAGTTTTTGACAACACAGTGAACAGAACACTTTACGAACACTGTTATTGCAAATGTGGTAATAATGATAATTAAATGAAATGAATGAAATCTACCTATAAATATGAATGACACTGCACTCGTCGGTTCGTCAAGAGAGATTTTTTACGACATCGACAAAAGATTATACACCGACCGGACATTCTGCTTCATTGAGCAAAATATACTAAGTTTACATACATACAATACATAATCATGAGATGAATGGGGAATGGCCAATGGCCATTACACCTTTTGTAACTGTTATGCATGTAATTGGTACTAAGGTAGGGCGAAAAACGATGAAAGTTTTTTTTTTTGTATTCTTCAAAGTGTCCTTTTACAACTTTTCCTTTTCCAATGCCCATTAACATGTATTGGTGAACACATTGTATTTATGGCTTTGTTTAAAAAGCAGCATCCAACAAATGAAGATTATTATACGACTGGGGATGATGATAATAATGACAAGCAAATACAATATAATTTTTTTTCATACATTTACAATATCTGTCTGGCTTTTTGTTTGTCATAGGCCTAATGTTTATTTTTATGTCTGCCAATTTAATGTATATTTATGAGATGTGTATGTTAAAGGTAAAGGATAAATGAGATGGGGTCATCATCATCAGTCGGTAAGGGAGGTAGGTGGTGGTGGGATGGACAACATTTAGATCGAAATCAGACTGGTGAGATTTTTAAATGTTTATGATTCTGTTTAATAGGAAACAAATCAATGGACCATTACTCATCAAGGAAAACAGGGAGTTTGAGCAAAAACACATGAAAAAAACACGAACAACATGAACGTGAGTAATGTGTAATAGTAATTTATACAATTATGTATTGGTGTGTATTGCACGTTGCGATTTGCGATCGATGAGAAGGAAAGATGCCCTTCCTGCCCTGAAGGCTTGCTTTTCACTTTCCCTTGTGGCTTCTTTTTTATTTTATCCAATTCAGTGCATTGAGCGCTGCTCTTTTGTTGTGCTGCATTTGGCAGCTCTGCTACTTCCCATAATCCTTGAAATACCATTTACCCATTCAACTCACTTATTTTGATCTTGTTACCAAAATACTTCACGTTTCTTTCATTACATTTAATGCGTTTACACCTCAACAAAAAAACTGATGATAGCGAAGATTATTTCGGTAAAGGTAGTTTGTTAAAACTCCTTCTTCAGTTTTGCAACTTGCAACTGACTTTGACGACTGACTGCTGGGCTTGGCTGCAAAATTAGAAACTTGGATTGGAATTATAGTCTGCTATAAACATACATACGCTTTGCCACTGATGAAAGAGAATTTAATTTAAAAATAATAATGATGACTTGATAAAAACTGCTTTTTGTCATTGCCACTGTCGTTGACCGTCAAAAATTACAATTTCGTACATCCCATCGTCCCATCCCATCAGATACCGATGCGATGATGATACATATTCGGTAGTCAGTAGTACTGGGATGCAATGCACTGCAATGCTATACCATCATAACTTTTATAGTATCATCATCATCGTTATTGAAATGTGAGGAGCAAATAATGATAAACTAATAAGAGTAATTTATTTCGATCTCACATGTAAACACCCCCCGTCAACGAGAAGGCCACTACGCAGTTAATCTTACCAGAAAAGAAAAGAGTTCGATTATCAGATCCGCATGTTCATAATCTTGTCTTTTGATGCATTGTGTCGATATCTATGCTCGACGCCTGATTTTCAAAAAAAATCTGGCTTTTGTTGTTATTGTTATTGTTGGACTGTAAGGTGTAAATTAGTAACGCACTAAACTACTACCACCGCATAAACGTCTCTCTCTGGTATGTAGAATGGTATGGTATAGTACACCACAGTAATAATAGCAGATACATTTTATGGCAAGGTCATCAAATCAATAAATTTGCAAGTTGTCACATTGCAAAGCGTCGAATGGGATGATTAAAAAGTGTAGTATAATTATTCCTGCATAGGTTTCATTGGACATTGGCCACTGATCGAATTTCTTTTTTTTTGAAGATCAATATTACACATTTTAAAGCTGTGACGATGATAATAGTGGCTTTAATGACAAAATGATGCAGCATTGGACTATAAAAAATGATCGCGATATTTGCGATCATGCTTGAAAGAAACTTAAATGTGCGTCTGTTCTGTTCAAATGAAATGGATAGATATGTATACTGTACTTACATACAAGTGTCGTATTTTAAATGCAAATCACTAAAAGATTATTACTTTCCTTAATGGCTGACCATATAATTATTGAAATTTAAAAATGGATTGGTATCATATCATAGACTCATCGCCTCACGACACGGTGATGATGGTGATCATGATCATAGTTCAGTTCAGGTTTTTCGTCCGTTGTTGCCTTCTATGTCTTATCTGTAGTTTTGCAGTTACATACAATACACATTCATGCGTGGCTTGATTGAAATTGAAAATTGACATTCCTCGAGCTTGTTTTCCCGTCTGTTTAAATAATGTATGCATACATAACAGGGACTTTTTTTTACGTTTACAACAATAGTACATGAAAAGCAATGCCATTTTTTTGTCAAATAGTTTAAAGCTAAAAAGTAACAAAAAAGTACGCCGGGGTTTGTGTCTGCAGCTGTACAGCATGTTAACATTATTATCATACACGTATTTGAACCTTGCAAACATTGTTTATCGTCAGTGTCAGTGTCATATTTTTTTACACAGAAATTGACTTTCTGCAGGGATCTTGAACCTTAAAAGGAATCTTTTGGCATGTCACTTGCACCAAAACTCAAGAAAGTCAAAAAGCCAAGCCAGACAGTCGAACGAAAGAGACAACACGTCTGTCATTCATATGCATGTCCATTAACGGAGTTAATGTAACAAGTGTAATAACTTTAATAAATTTACAAAAAAACATCATCATAATCAAGACCAGTATGCTTACTTTGCTACTATCATCCTTACACCAAGATCATCGTCATCGTCGTGATTTTGTTTTTATAATAATTTACATTTATTCGTGAAAACGAATACCTACCAACCAGTCTTCCTCCTCTCTTTGAGTACACTTTTTGTTACATTGCTGCTGAGATTTCTTGATAATGTTTTGTCAATCAGTTATAATAGGTACTTGCATATGTCGTTACCTACCTACATCCATCCACCACCACTTTCCTTAGAAAGACAAAAGTAATGATGACGATGACGAGTATTTTGCATAACTCCTTTCCTTGCACATAATTCGATGATCTGGTTATTACTTTGTTGTCCTTGTTGACTTTTCTTGTTAAATGCTTACTTTTACTTTTTAATTTGTCTGTTGGCTTCTGGCTAAAAGCAATCATGCTGGCTGCCATAAGGTAATACATTTTATGCGTGATGTATGGATGATGCGGAAAATGATAAATGTATTAAGGGTAAAAGAAGATCATAAACAAAGGTGAGTTGTGTGTTAAGAGGTGATGTGAAAATGAATGGTGAAATGAAAAGGAAGAGTGAGCTGAGCTGGTTACTAAAAATTTGCTTATGGCATTATCATCACCATCATCAATGAATGACTTCTGTTTTTTCTTTTGTAATTGTAAGTAAGCGCATGCAACAACAATGAAAAGCCATCATCTTCTGTTCATAAATATTTTAGAAGTCAATGCTCGTAGGTATACACATGTCTAATATTAGTATTTAATTTGCCAATTGACATGCAAATAAACACGAGAAAATAAACAACTCTCAATACAAGACACTGATTTGCAAGTACAAAAACCTTTTTCTGATTGAATATCAAACTGAAAACATTAATGAACTTTACAAGAGCAACGTCATCATTATCACCAATCCTTTTTAGTACTTTGCTTTTTGTTTTTGTTCTGTGTGTTAAGTCTTAACTAAAAGAATTTGATTTAAGTTTTTAATATTCATTTATATTCATAATTATATTTTTGGTACTCATCCTAAAAATCACAATTAGTCTTTCATAGTCACTCAGCTCGCCAGACTTCATGATGAATTTAAAATGAAAACATGACTGTGTGAAAAGTCAATTGAAAAGCTGTCAAATGATTGTGCTTGGCGTTGCAGATGATTACTATTTGTTTATCAAGTAGTCTGCCTGCATACTTTTGGCTAACTGGTTGTGTTTATTGTTAGTTCATAATTCAAATAAGATGTTCCTCGTTGTAAAAATTATTTGAACAGATAATTATTAAGTACTTCTTCTCTGCGTTTCATTTCGTTTTCAGTTTTGTTTTACAAACTGGCATACAAAAGTTTAAAAAAGGAATGCTTTGAAATGATGAAGGCAAATAATTGTACACAAATAGTAAATAGATGATGTGTACTTTTTAGTATTTTCTGAGAACGATGATCCTGATGTTGGTTGGCACTGGCCCATTTGTTATTTTTTTGTTTGTATATCACTTTTTGTTTTGTTTCAGTGCAGTGCTTGTGCCTCTCATCATCATCATTAAATTCATCGTCATTAATTGCAATTACCTTTCTCCTCCTCACTTGTTATAGAATCTCTCTCTCTTTCTTGACTCATTTTTTCATTCTCTCATTTGTCGTGTCTTTTCGTCTTCGTGAGCAGTATAATGATGAGACGATGAAATGAGAAGATGAGTAGAATGGATAGGATGGAGGTGAATTCTTTTTGTGAATGAAAAAATAAAACACGAGAAAAAAAAACATTCGTTTAGCCAACCATATTGCCAAAAACTGACTTGGGTTTTTTGATGTTCAACATTTTATTGTTGGTCAACCATTGACCACTACTATTACAAACTAACCATCCTTTTTACACACAGTCATAATTCAAAAACTATTATAATTATCATTTACAATGTAATAAGCACAGCATGAAGTATTTGTTAGGGTAGATATGTAAACATTTTAGTTAATTTACCGACAATCAACAAAAATCGTATTGTGATTATATGCCTCTTGGTACAACACAATTATATCGTCTTTTTTATGTACTTTCCTTTCTAAAACTGCTTTTTAAGCTTTTAAACTGTTGACAACCATCAACAACGAAAATAACATGCCAAAAATCAAAAAAACTTCAAAGAAAACTGTAAAACCTACAAAACATGCGTATCGCACCACACACATTTAATAAGCGCATATAAAACAAATTATTGTTTGCTAATGTGGTTTTATGGTGATTGGTTAGTTAAGAATGTTAAACGAAGTCAATTTCTGGTTTATTGTATGTACTCGTTGCGTTGCTTGTGGGTGCGTGTTTTAATAAAAATCGAATTAATTTTCAAAAGATGATGATGTGATCTGTGTGTGATCCTGGTTGACTCTTGACTTTACTCATCTTCTTCAATTTGTAAGCTGGTTACTCAAAATTTAGCTTCTTAAAATTATACAGTTAATCTCTGAAGCAGCAACAGCAGCAAAATGCTCATTTTTTAAATTTCAGGTAGGTATTTAAGCACCAAGCACCGATTATGGCTTACTGGCTGACCACAGAATCATAAAAAAACAAAGCCAAGCCGAAAATGAGGCAACTAATAAGTGAGTTGAATCAACAATGAAACAAATAAACTTGTGTAGTAAGCTACATTTTTGCATTGAAAACTCAACTTCTGAAGATTTTTTTAAAAATATTAAAAATACAACAAAGCAAGTTTCGATTTTGTTAACTTTGGTTATTTGCTTGCTGCTTCTGGTCTGGTCACAGGTTTTTTGCATTATTCCCCTAATTTTTTTTATGAATTACTACACTGCATTTTATAAATATAATGGTCCTCGAATGTCTCCTCCGAGGTGTACGTCAACAGAGTTGTAATTTTTTTCGAACAACATTCCTCAGGGACCACCTGCTGAACAATTCATGCGGAATCACTTTTTTATTATTTACAACAACATGTTTTAAAAAGCATTGCAACAAACTGCCAAAAATTGTTCTTGATAAAGATCTTTATAAGTTCATTTATCAAAAGAACTGTCTTGTAGATTTTCAAGTTAAGGCCAACATTTAAACAGTTAGTGGTGTGAATACGATTATTATGATGATGATGATGTCTACAAAACGAAACCACTCCGATTCATAATGATATTCTCATTATCAATTGGTAAATCAATTTATCGAATAGTCTTCATTATTACAAGTGCAAAACGTCGAATTATGTATTGCCAAGCGCCGCATTTGTCAAAAGTCAGAGATAAATAAGTTGATGAATGAATTGTTTTGATTGTTTTAGCCTTCTATTCATCTATCGTAAGTACTCATGCGCAGGTCAACATAGCACAGATGATTATAAATGTTTTTTGCCAAATCAATCCCATTGAACAAAATAAATCCATTCCATTGACTCATTTCAGATGTGCAAAGTGCTCCGGTTAGTTTTGCATCTCGGTTTCATTTTTTTATGATTATACACTTCTTGAGCATCACGAAAGATTTAGCATGCCAGGCAATAATTCATTCATTGCTAAAACACTTCTCTTCCTAATTCACGATGAACAAAAGTCAACTTTTTAAATCCTTTTGTTATTGAACAAATTGTACCAAGGCAAGCGGTTGGTCGGCGACATGACATTATGGTTGAATGAAAATTTTTGCAAAGTGAACCCCATTGTTGAATTGATTATGCTTTTCTAATGTAACACATAATCATCATATCATTGTCTTTGCTTTAAATGGTTGATTATTATGATTGTTTCTGGATCTTCAATCGATACCGCTTTTATTTGATCTCAACTCACGAAAGTCGCCAAATACAGTTAGTATTGATGCGTAACGGATGAATCAACTTTGCAGCAAACTTTTACTTTGCAACGGCAACGACATCCACATTTCTAATTAGGGTCACTAACCAATTTATAACTGCGCACAAAGCAGAGCTCAGTGATTGTCAATTATTGTCATTGTCAAAAGTACAATGCAAAGAATACAAGTACATCCTATATGATCGTATTGATCTGTTATAACTCATGTTCCAACATATGTACCTAAGTATTGCGAATCTCCACTATCGAAAATCGACATCAACCAAGAAATATCACATTCATCCAACAATGGACACCCTGATTTACATAAAGCATATTAAAGGGTGTCACAAAATTCAAATCAGTCAGGTGTCACATTATGATCATTATTTTTTTGAAATTTTAAATTGGTAAGGTATACCATGTACAAACAAGGGGAAATATAAAAGAAATCTCCTTTCTTAAGCTTACATGACATGGGATCATTCAATAAGTATGTAACGCACTTGGGGGGAGAGGGGGGGTCAGACGGAAGCGTGACACCCTATGTTAA
>JAQFZG010001223.1:0-22830 GCA_034695465.1 Entomobrya nicoleti | reverse complement strand
ACATCGATGCTATAAAAGATGAATGTAAAGTCACATGTTTTTAAGTTATTTTAAATCGTACTGGCTATAATTTCTGTTTTTCTGTCTCAATTCTCCATTGAGTTCTTTTATCATCATAATTACTACAATGCTAGTGGCACGAGTGGCATATGTTGGTCAACCCAATAATTGGGAGCTACATACACGTATCAAATCTTAATAATGTTGTAGGTCTAATACTATTACACCTGCAAGACCAATAAAGCACGAGACGTGGGTTTTAAAAATTATGTTTTGTTTGTTCATATTTTGTGAAACCCATAGAATATCATTCTATATACTAGTATATAAAATGGACTGTGTTCTCTGTGTGAAACCAAAGTAAATACTCAAGAACCACATGCATGTTCTTAGTTTTATGAAATAGATCGATTCGACAGTAAAAATTCGACTAAACCTAGGTCGACTAATACATTTCCACTAAATACTTGGTCGACTAATTAACCCTTTCGACTAAAAAAATTCGACTGTGTTTACGGTCGACTGAAGGCATTTCCACTATATTATACTTTACCCAATGTTTATATTTGGATTCCAATATCAGAATCTAAGCATACATTTGTAAAAATTACAGATAGAAAATAATTAAAATATTGACGAACTAACTCTTAACTCGCAAATCAAAAGCCATGGTTTTTTTGCAAATCTCGGTAATTTCTTAGATACAACAGTGATAAAATCAGGGAAATTGGTCAGTTAACGAGTATGTTTGGTAAAACCATTAAAACTATTAGTAAGAACCATGGCTTGTATTATGCTTAAATTTTGACTATCTTGGAAAATTTGGGATTTGGTTGGGCTGGCCTTTGATAATTAGATATTTAAATGTAAGCTTCTCATGTAATGAATTATCGACCCGATTCACGTAACATAAGTAAGAGCCAGTTAAAAATGCACAATATGTAAGTGTATTTATTTGTACATAAAGATAACATTATTACAAAGCAATAATACATGTTTATTATTGCTGTTTTAAAAATTAGAACGTTTAGTTGGTTAATATGCATCCAATTGCAATCGCTAGACCGCCACCTAAAAAGATAAACAAGACTTGAATACTTTCAAACATGTGAGATGATGTAGGACGAATCTTGTCATCACCGAGTTTCAAATCTATTTGATTTATAAACTTTGGCCACCATTCTATAATACCAGAAGCTTGGATCATTGGTAGCCACTAATTAGAGACGTAGGTACTAGTCCTCGATAATAAAATACTAGGAATGGGTTATTATGCGCTGTTGCATCAACAAATGAATGTTTCCTAGATTTCCGAAGAGTTCTGGAAATGATGTGTTCCAAATAATCCGGTAAAATCCAAACTGTTTTATTGCATCTAATTAGATCTCCTTAAATTAATTGGTTCTGATTCTGTTTTTCCCAAAACGATTCACCATTGCCGTTCCTTTATCAAAAATGTCCGAATACTGGAAAGTTATCATTCCTATTTTTTCAAGCTGTGCTAAATCATAATCGATTCTGTAAATATTTCAAACGTTTTGGGATGCAAATTTGTCTTAGTGAACACTTCAGAGGACAACGTATTTAATATAGGTGTGCCATCAAAAATTTCATAAGCATCACTTACACTCATTCCCCACCAACTATCTGCATATACAATATTGATACTATGATTCGAGATTTCTTTTGTTGACCAACCCAAAAATCCGAGGGTTTACCAAAAATTCCAAATTCTTAAATTTAATTTTAAATTATTCTCTAGAAGCTCATTAATGTTTTTATATGAAAGTTGATGTCTAGACATCACAATTTTGAACATCTTCTCACTTTTAAAGGCATTGCTTATAACCAAACCAGCAAAAGTATTTCACACATTATAAATCTGAGTCGAGATAAATTTACTACACGAGAAGGAAATGGATCACTTTGTTCGAGCCAAACTTTAGATGTACCCATAATACTCCTGTACGCACCATATAGCCACCCTTTTGCGGCGATAACCTTAATGCTAAAAATAGGAGCAACTATGTAAGCAGTTAGCATGCTTATCCAAACGAAATTTCCAAACATTGATACGAATTTCCGAAATGGAAACAGTTCCATTCCTTTTGATCCAGTACAAACGAACTTGAGTTTTCCAAAGTTATTTGGAATGGTTAAATCGTAATTTCTATGCAGGATATAGTCGGTATAGTCAATCGCACATTGGCGTGGAAAATATGGCCTTAGTTTTTCAATATCCAAGCTATCCATATTTTTTGGTAGGTTTTTAGTCAAATTTCCAATAAAATTTGTGTATACTGAAGCATAAGCAAAAGCAATCACTTTTATTTTCGAGTACTTGAAATTCATTTGGTCGAAATACTGAAGGGGGGATTGAATTGCATTCTATTTGTTCTCAGCAAAAATATTATATAAGCTGATAAACTAAACTGTTTGAATGAAGAAACGTAGAATTCGCCTAAACCATTGTTGAAATTTGAGCATTTTCTAAATTAATACAAGATAAAGTGAAAGGGTCGATATTTGAATTTCTTTAGAAGCTAACAATGATGAAGAGATTACAAAGTGATAAATTAAATTAACTGCAGAAATTTTACACTGGTATTTTGTTTTGCAAGTAAAGTGGCCAATTAAAGCAACATCAGTTACAACATCGAAAGCTGAATCATCAGCGTAGAAATAATGTCTAAAACGTTTTTAGTCTATATTTGAGTAGAGGAGTAGCCTCGAAGTTTCGTACATTGGCTTGTTGTCTATTAAAATATTTATATTGTCCGTTACATTTGGCAGGAATCCATATCTGAGACCTCGAAATATTTGAGTGTATATTCCAAGCCAAAATGTGTTTTCAGGTATAAGTAGGTCTACTTGGACCTGGCATTGCCAAGGTTTAGATGCGAACGCAAATTTAAGTAGATCCAAGCCAACGCAATAACCACTGCTGAAGTTTAATGTATTTTCTGAAAGGCTGGTAAAATATTTAGACATTAGGCATTGATGAAATAACGTTTCCCTTTCGTGTTTTCGTTTCATTGCGATAGAAAAGTGTCCATTGATTTGACGAATTAGTTATTCGGTACTCATATTAAATCCGTAATGTTTGTACTATTTGAATTGCCAGTTTCAAAGTATTGATTTTTACATATAGCCAATTCAAATTGCCTAAGAACTACCGTCAGCATTATTGTTGGTTTGACATCGACTCCCGCAAACAATTTTATGACAACGCGACCTTTATTTTCGGAAAATGTCTTCAGCAAAAGGTGCAGGTTGTTTACAAAGTTGAAAACCATTTTGGACTTAATGTTCTTCAAATTTTTAAAATAAAGTGATATAGTGTCTCGATTTTCAAACAATCTCGTTTCTGATAAATAATCAAAGTTTTCATGGTCTTCGGACATTGCATTCAATAATTGAGAAGAGAATGTGTACTTAAAGTTGGAAATGGTTTTATTAGTTTCTTTGGACAAGGTACAGTGCATTGCAACTGCTAGCAATACTAAACTCATAGATTTTGACATTTCATGCTATTAAATTCTTGCAGTATAGACTTTATAGTACTTTTATATATTTAGCTCAGTTTAAAAAAAATATGTACCAAAATGTTTCAACTTTCAAGCAGTACTTCTTTTGAAAGTAACAACCCTAAAGCTAAATAGATTTTCCGATATGTATTTTGGTTGGGGTCGTAAATGTCCGAAACAGAAAGGCCCGAATACCAAAATTTCCGAACCAATATTCCCGAAACCAAAACAACAAATGCGTCAAAATACCAAAAAACAAGTTATTTAATCGAATTTTAAGCCAAACCCATTTAAATATCATAGAAATTCTCCTGTAAAAAAATTGTGGCATACTTTTCTGATACATAATATGTTAGAGATACATGGGATTCGTCTTTATTTTCTATTTCATTTTCGAGTTGTTATGACAGATTTGTCAACAAAGTACGACGTACAAACAATAGTGTCGAGGGTTGGTATTTTAAGATGAATGATATGTTAAGCAGCGGATATCATCCTAGTGTATTTCGTTGCAGAGATATTGAAGAGAGAGCAGAATATTTAGTTGTGAAAATGAGATACCAAGAACTAGATCAAGCAATGGTAAAGAAAAAGGAAAAAAATTATGAACTGTTAGATGAAAGATAGAACATATAATGAGCGGTTAAAATACCCTACTCACTACCAAGGAAGGAGTATCTTATGTCAATTGCAAACTGTCTTCATGACTATTATGACTGATATATATTTTTTATTTCTTGATTTTATGGACATATTTATACGGTCTATGATGTATAATAGCAATATAGAAATTAATTTGGCTAAGAATTCTAATAGATAACTTGGTGAATAAATAATGCATTTGACCTTGTTACTTATTTCTCGTTTTGACTCATTTGGTATTTTTTCGCATTTGGTATTTTTTCGCATTTGGTATGTTTTCGCATTTGGTATTTTGACGCATTTGTTGTTTTGGTTTCGGGAATTTTGGTTCGGAAATTTTGGTATTCGGGCCTTTCTGTTTCGAACATTTTGACCGAACACCTGTTTTTTAACACTAGCATTCAGCCAGTTCTGTCATTTCATTTACAATAATCGTGAATCTTCTCGTGCTCAAAATGATACTTTCGGGCTGTCAACTGTCTAATACGTCGTTGTTGAAAGTTATTGTTAAAGCTTTTCTTCTTTCACATCATTTAATTAAACAAAGAATCTTGTAAAATGCTATTATGGTATTGTGAAAGCTAGTTATATTGCAGATGTACCACGTCATAAAACTGGATTATACAACCCAGAAACTTAAGGTAGCTTATCAATATTTACGTAACATTCTTATGTGCTGAAACATAATTTATCAGAAAGTCGATATCTAACAAACATCCTCCTTTTAGGAACCGGTAACAGATAAAACGTAATTAACCCAGAGATGATTGCAAAATGTATTTCTTCTGCGTAAATAAAGCAAATAAGTATACTTGATTAAAATAAACTAAAATATTTGTTACGAAACGTAACTTTGTAAAATCTTGAAGCAGCTAGTCAAGTGTAAAATTTACTTTTTCTATTTTACATCTTACCAGAGGCATGTATTGGCAACATTTGATTATTCAAGACGATATGCAACATTTGATCAGCATTCTACATTCTAGTACAGAAGTATCCCGGAATTAATACCGGAGCCTTTGTATGTAACACTCAAATCTGGCGTATTTTTAATATAATAATTCGCCTTAATTATAAAAACTTTTTACCTCTGGATGACACAACGAGTTGTTCATAACTCATTTTTAACTTGAATTCCTATCCGTAAATTAGAGATAAATTGCAATCCACTAATTTTATTAGTACCTGGAGGTTACTTTATCTGGTATTTAAATACATTATATTGCATATGAATATATTGATTCTTACAATAACATGCATAAGCAAATCTTTACATAAAACATTTTAGTAAAAAATAGACACTTATCAAATATTCAAAATATTTCCTTGTTCACTTGCATCACAAGTAAATGTACCTTTTGCAATTAAGGCATCTATATGTTATGGATAAACTAAAATTATGGAAGAAAAAAAGCAAACCGGCCAAGTTAAAACTTCTAAACTTAGATTATTCCTGGTCTACCTGGTTTACTTTTATGTAAAGACATAATGTGCAATATAAGCCTTATTTTTAAACCACAGCCCCAACATTTATCGATTTAAATGATTTTTTAGCATTTTAGAGCTTTGTCGTAACATTTATTTCGATCACTACACAAGTTGGAACAAGAACAGTTTAGAGCACTCCAGATTTTAACCTCTTTAGCTATTTAAACTATTTGATGGTCTATTAATCCCAATGTCGTTTACTTCAGCAACATTTCGTGTTCACAAAAAATTCCAAAATATATTCCCAGCACCTTACTTTATTGACACTAAAATAAATCGCCTGATTCCGCACCCATACTTTCATCTCAAAACAAGGACATTAATTCGATGGACAGCCGTAACATTTCACGCCACATACTTGCCCATGGTTCTATTTCGACTTTCGTGTCTCCTTTTTAATTGGAAAACGTTCATTCAAAAACCTCTAGACGAAACCGCTTTTCACGCAATGTTTATTTGCATCATATTCATTTGTGCAACTAACGTTTATGTTGTATTTACATCCAATAAAGAAATTCAATACCTCATATCTCAGTGCTGCAAACTTGAAAATATCCAGTACAAAAATGGCCAAGGGACTGAATCAGGAAGACATTTAGTCAAGGAGCTAATAATTTACGGACTCATGTCTATACATCCTGTTATATCTGCAGCATATATTATAACTCCTTTTGTGGCTGACTGGACTGCGTTTCAGATTTATTTTGGGAATAATTTGATAGTAAAACTGTGCACATCATTTTCATTTGTAATTGGGATGTCATACCTTGCGTGGCTTTTAATTTCGATAATATCACTTTTTATTTCATTTCTGGAAATAATTCAAAGTTACACTGCAAAAATGATTCCAAAGCAAAAAATTCATTATGCTCGCTTCAACCTATTTTACAATCAATATCACATTGTGCATCTGATTTTCAAAATATTCGAGCCAATTTCTTTGTTTTTTACTGTGCTTATATTTATGGGTGCTATGTTGGCATCAGTTGCCGGTTATTCTATGCTAGGTTTGTGGAATGAGCTTAATATTATAACTTATCTTTGTACACCTCCTGTTTTGGTTGCTTGTTATGTTGTTGCTATGGTGATGACAAAGTTTGCCGATTTTCCAAGAGCAAATATTTTGCACGCTAGGATATATTGGGCTTCTCGTATAAGAACGTCTTTAGAACGTAGACAGCGTAAAACTTTTAAGCAAATTGGCTTTATTCTTGGACCTTATGGCATGGTTACTGCAAAATTGGGACTGTTGATTTGCGATGATATAACTCGAAGTATAGTTACTTTGTTGCTTTTAACTAGAATCTAAATCAGTGCTTTCACATGTGGTAAACTTTCATTTGCGCTATAATACATAATATATGAAAATTGAGCATTTAGGAAGTAGTTCTGAGCTTAAAAACAACTTTCACAATAATCCATGTAATGATTATTTGAGCAAACCACTTAATGCATTCTACTCTGGTTAGTGAAGAAAATAAACACTATGTTCGTATGTATATAATCGAGCAATTATGTTAAGTCGTTTACAATTTATAATACAAAATACACCATACACACCATGAATACAATTTAAGTATTTAAAAATCATGCATGGAATTTAATCCTAAATTAAAACTTTAGCACTTTTATCAGCCCATAATACTATAAAGAATTAGTCTCTACCTGCCATATGCTAACAAGCTCATATGTGTTAAAATCTTGTAATTTCCAAAACAATGTAATATTTTTAAGAGTAATCTTAAGCACTAAAGTGCCGCCAATTTTAAGTACTATAAATAAATTATTTGCGTTGTAAAATGCGTGATTTTGAATGAATGATATTATTAAGCTCATCCTTGGAATAGTAAATGTTAAATTTTTATATTGTATGTTTTAAGAAATAATGACACTTTTGCTTTTAATGTAATGTAACATGATGTTCTTCGTTGATATTTTTGCACAGTCAAATTTCGAAATAAAGTAGTAAAAGGTTACCCCACGCATATCTTTTTTTAAACGATCGGCGAAAACAGCAGAAATCCACACACAAATAAATATCTTGAATCTTTTTTTCCTTTCTATTTTTATATTTGTTTCCAACATTGTGGCTTGACTACTCAAACTCGTTTTGTTGGACACAAATGACGAAAAAGGTTGCAATGAGGCTGAGATACTGGAACGAAAATAGTTAAACAACTAATTTTGAAATAATAATTAAGAAAATGATGAAAACTTATATTTAGAAAAATGCCTGTACCGCTGTAATTGTTCCAAATGTTACTGTGAAGTAGTCACTTCCGCGCATTCCAATGCCTTTTGTAATGCTATCTTGATATACCAAGTAGGCTTCGTCAAAAGGTACGGATTTAATGTTGTCCTTTTTCATCAGCCACAATTTTGCAGCTTCCATCTGGAAAAATATGTTTAAAATAGTTTAAGGCTAAGTAGACTGTAACAACCTTGTTCATTACTTCGTATGAGCGGTATAAACATTAACTTTGCTGCAAATATCTCCCGAAAGATACAAGTTGAAAAACGAGTACGTAAAAAATCCCAGGTTAACGAATCGTTTCAACATGTCGTGTGTTACATAAAGACTATTAATGTGCATTGAGTAGTACAATAATCCCTCTGCCATATACCAAGTGAGCAAGGTACCCATGGCGCTGTTTTGAACCTGAGAAAGATTCTGAATAGCTTGAAAGTTGGCGTAAATTGTGGACCAGATTTGTTCATTGTTCGTGCAAACGTAACTGGTGACGTCCAAACGTAAAGTCATCGCCGGAATTTCACTTTGCAATTCGCTGTTGCAATCTTGTTCGTCGGCTTGCTTAATAAATGGTTTGATATTTTCTGAAAACGAGCTCACCGGTATCCACAACGTTAAAACGAACATCAGAATGTACAAATCAGAAAATTCCGCCATGACAAATCTAGCAATAATAGTAATACTTGATTTCCAAAGATTGTAATATGTGCTTTAAGGTTAACAGATACATATTTCAAAACCATACCTTGAATAATATGCCAGAAACATAAACAAAGCAAGAATGCCATCTGTAAACGAAAATTTCTCCAACGTATTCGACTCCTCGAATAAAGACGACGCTGAAGTAAAACAAAAGACGAATCGACCACGAATCACGAGCATATTCAGCCAGTTAGCTGGACTCCATTTTGAAATATCAGGAATAAATCCGTAGCCAGTTATTAAACAAACCAAAATTCTCAATGAACAAAACCCGTACATGGCGTATAGAAATGTGACCTTGGTTAGCTAAAATGTAAAAACAAACAACTTAAATTGGATTAAGTAATAAATTTTAAAAACAATAAATTGCAAACATATATATTTGTTTACCCAGCTGTCATTTACAGGTAAATGTTTCTCCTGGAAAATAGTGTTAACACATTTTAAGTACAGGTGACCATTAATCCAAAACCGTTTCATAAGAATCGTTTTGTAGAAAAATATACAACACGCAATTATCATATTAAAATATACGGATGGATTTCTCAGCACATTGGACCGTTTTTCAGGAATTGTTTCACGAATTCCCGCAATGACGAAAAAGACGCACAGAATATTGATCAAGGCACATACAACCTATTTATGGATTTAGGAATTTGAACTGTAAGAATTTTGTAGGATTTATTTGCAAAATATGTAAATATACTATACCTGCTGTGGTTTCCATTTACGACAAATGTATTTCGTTCCATTGAGGTTTTGGACTTTTACAATACGAAAAGGTGTTAAGCATAGGTAATATGTAAAATCAAAATATATTTTGATTATGTTTACCAATTGCAAACGACTGTGATTAGTTTGGTCGTTATTTGCAGAATCGTTTGGGCGTCTCAAGTTACAGGTTATCAGCTGTATAGTTTTGTGCGACTCTTTTGTTTTCATTTTAACTAAACAAAAGGTACAAACTACTAGTTACATTTAAATTGAACTATTGACGACATGTTTCGGTAAGGTCTACTTGAATTTGTTTTTGAGTTTGTAATTTACAGGTTTTTTCCTATCGGTTACCTTGAAAGCGGGTTGTCGTTGGTAAATTTTGTTTGCTGGTTTTCACTAATTCGGGCACCAATAAAAGACAACAAAATATAACGAGGTTCTGTAGCCAACTTGCGGTTTTTTCATGTTTCTATTAAAGTTTCGTATGCAAATAGATAAGAAAACAAGGTTAACTGTTTTTATTCTGAAGTCACGCCAATCTCATATCAATTCTTTTATGAGTTTGAGTAAATAAACACGACAATAAACTAAATAACAAAATTCGTACATGAATACATACGAAATCGAAAAGTGTTATGTGTACTACTAAAGCGTAATTGAAGCATGCATGTATGCACATAACTTTTGCATCACGGACTGATTAAAGTTTGCATTTTGCATCACATCAATTCATAACGAACTAATTGAAGCCATATTGCTATGCCACTTACTAAATGCAATTATTTATTTTCCAATGCCATGCAAAATGAACCTGAAATAGACAAAACTAACTTGTTACTTTTTACAAAGTGAATTTGCAGGACTGATTTCTGTAAGTATAGTTATTGCGGTTTTTCAAAAAACGACACGGAAGTAATGCATCGTATTTTAATGGTAGCTTATTGATTGCAATAAAAGCATTTGAAAAATCCATTACAATAGGCCTTCAAAATATTCTTCTTCGTCTCAACTCTCATCGATCTTTATCTTTGTGCAAGTTGTGCAATACAAATGCAAGGATTGACGTAATTCATAACCAACAATTTTTCATAGTAGTTTTGTTCTACAATAAAACATGAAAAAAGCCTTGATTAGTGAATTGTTAGATTGCATGTTTAAATTTAATATGACAGAGCATCAGAAATATTTCAATTAAACAAGCTAATGTTGCATTGCCTGCATGCATACCTGTAACAACATTTAATAGCTTCAAAGAAAGTTATTTCAACCCTTAATTTAATAAAGATAAAAGTTGCTTAAGGTTGTAACCTTATTCCAAATATATGTCTTAATGTTCCTTAAATAGATTTTTTTATTCCAATTATGTTGGATTGAGTGTACTTTTTATGTTTATTTGATTGTGCCAACTATGATTTAAGGCTTGTGTGATATATTATTCACAAATTCAATAATCTACCTGAAAAACATACCCAATGTTGACAGAAATCAATGCTGGCGTTTTGGAGTTATCGTGCAGGCGGACAGACAAGCATGATAAAATCAATACTTTTCGAAGCTTTGCTTTTAGCTACGTATTAAAAAGGACTAGACTTTATTTTTTAAGTGTTATTTAACTAGCCACTTTTGTAGAAAAATTATTTCCAGAATTATTTTCAGCAGTTTGTTCATTTATGGGAGGGAAGTACTACAAAATTGTTGAGGTTTAGGTCATATTTGTTGACGAAGAACCCCCAAGAAAATTGTGTGTCTTAGAGAAAACACACACACACACTTATACTTTGAATAACCGAACCTTTATCATTTCGTTACTTTGACGAAAGTACAAAAAATAAATTTTAATAGTAGTAATATAATACTTTACGCGTAACGAAAAAACTTGGTAACTTTTTTTAACCCACATGTTATGTACTTACAAAATTTGGTACTACAATATTTATTTGTAAATAAACAACTTACTGGACCATATGCTAAAATATATTTTAGTATTTATTTAATAAAATATATTCTGAAAAATTGCATTTAAATAATTTTGAATTTTAGATATATGATCAAATAAAAACTACTTTAATCAGAAAAAGGTTTAATTTTTTATTCGAAACGATTTTCAATGCAGCAAAATACGCATGCTGGTATGCCATAAGTCGAATATAGCATGTAACGAAAACTTAGAAAGGTTCTCTGGAACGTTAATTTACAATTCCAATCATTTCAGTCCATTTTTGCATTGTTGTAATACAAATATACATTTTTATTAGCTTCCAATTTTTCTTGTTGCAGAAATCACTTTGTACGGCTTTGGGCTGAGCAGTAAACCCAAATCAGCTTCAAAGTTTACTGGTTCCTTCTTCGAAGAAGGATCAGGCAACACATCAAATCTCTGAAAAATTCCAGCCACAAACAGAAATAAAGTATCCTTTCCAAGTGTTTCCCCGAGACACCGTCTTTTACCCTCTGCAAATGGAACAAGGGCATCGTTCATCTTAATTTTGGTCTCTTCTTCATTCAAGAACCTTTCTGGTCGAAAGTTTGAAGGATCTTTCCATATTTTTGGGTCATGATGACATCCGTAAATGTTCCCAAAGAGGATAGTTCCCTTAGGAAGATGGTATCCTTGATATGTTATATCAGCTTCTAGACGATGTGGAGTAAATGGCGCTGCTGTTCCAATTCTTAAAACTTCGAATATCACTGCTTCAGTGTATGGCATGCTATTTAGAAAATAATATATGAATAAAGTAGACAAATCTAAAGAATAATTATAATACAAATTCAATTATTATACCTATTTCTGTCCGCTAATGACGGTAAACGTGATCCAAGAACGTTATCAATTTCTCTTTGTAATTTTTTCTGTGCTTCCTGGTGTTCGCTCAAATAAAGTAGTGCCCATGACAGCAAATGTGATCTTAAAAGGAATAAAAAATATTCAAGTACTTTCAATTTGGTGACTAAATTAAAAATGGACATTAGTGGTTAAAGATGTGCACGTGTCTTACGATGTTTCAGATCCGGCAAGAAAAAAAACGAACATTCCGGCAACCATGTTCTTATCTAAAAAGTATGGAAACTTTCACTTATAAATCAAATGGATGCATATGTATATCTTTATTGTTTTAAGATTTCTTCTTACACCCAGCATCTTTGTAAAAACTTGAGCGTGGGTTTGTCTCGCTTTGAATTTCTGCAAGATGATGATCAATGAAATCTCTAAAAAATAAAAACAAACCGTTACGGTATATTTGTTAATTATTTTAAATGGCGTTTTATTGTTACCTCATTTCTTGGGAACTAAACGTTTCCTTATGCTCCGAAATGGATTTACCAAACAGTTCCCACATCGTTTTCACACTATTCACATAATCAGTCCATCCAAAGAATCCTGGCGCTATGGATTTTAAAATTGGAGCAAAAAATACACCGTTTGTGCTGACTCGCATTAGAGAACTAGAATGTCAATAACACTTCCAAGTTAATTTGACATATTTAACTCTGAATATATTTTTTTTACCTTGAAAGTTCTTTACTGAACTTACCTCAAAAAATCATCTGCTGCATCAAGAATTGGTGGTCTCTTTTCCTCCCACTCACATCTTTCCCCGCTGACAATTCTCCATAGTGAATTTATAACAGGGGCGTTAAATAGCCTTACACCTGATATTAAACTACCTTCCCTTTTACTCAACCAATCCAACATTGTTTGAACCTCTTCTATAATCATGGTTTCCATGGAAGTTTTTGCAAAGCCAAAGCTTCTCAAAGTTCGTATAGTAAATTTTCGTTGCCCCTTCCGAGTTGATTAAACCTATTCAATACATTAAATGTATGTTAAACATTTTTAATATCTACATAATATGTAAACGTGTTTATTATTTTTTACCATTGGGGCCTTTGGTAATTTCCATCATGACACAATTATCATTCAGTCTTCCAATTGAAGCAGCCTCAGAAAATATTTCTTTCAAAACTTTATGGTTGCTTATGACAACCGCACTATTAAAATGAAACAAAATTAAATCATTTTTTACAATTAATTTGTATAATAAATGTAGTTTATAAATATATTACTTACTCGTGAGATCCAACTTTGATTCGATAAATTCCTCCGTAACGTTGTGCCCACTCGGTGAAACGTAAGTGAGGCTTAAATCCAATTTGAAATGCATTTCCGAAAATGGGTATTGGTTTTGGGCCTAAACTAATAACACAATTTTGTTCACTCTTGAAAAAGCAGACGGCAAGTCCGCGAAAATTTGAGTTATAAATAAAATTCAATCTCTTTGACCAAAAAATGAATGACACTAACACAATTAATTTAATTGTACAGTCTTTTAAACAATTTAATATTTTTACTAATTTTAAAATTCCAAACTAATGGCACTTTATTTTCATCACTTATTTTCCCATTCCTCCAAAATAAATAGCCTACTATAACCGCACAGCAGCACACCAAAAAGCTTAAAATCATTTTCCAATCGAATTTTTAGGATTTTTCTTCAGAGAACTCCAAACCATCACTTCTGACACTTTATTTAAACTGAGGAACGAGCGATGAAAATGGTTTCTGTCACCTTTTTCTAACATTTAAACTTGAATGCTATTAGCGAAAAGCAATAACATTTTTACTGCAGTAAGAGGTCACAATGAGGAAAAACTGGAGTAAAATAATAAAACAAATAAAAATGCTGGTATCACAGCTGCTATATCTGCATTAACAAAAAGATGCATTCATAATACAACATTTTTACAATTTTCAACTTTTTTGTTGCATGATGAGTTATTATAAAAAACCTGGTTTGGTCCGCGTGCACATTTTTTTGCATTTCTCACATTTGAGCTTGTCATGATCACAATTCCAGCTGTGCTATCGGAGCAAGCTTATTTGGGATTTTTATAGTGAGTCATAATTCAAAGTTATCCTATACTGAATACTGTATTGCATAGTTGGTTTTTGTTGTCACTTCGAAATTTATCCAGATGAATAAAAGAACTTGTTTATATACCAAGCAAATTTCACACTACATTTAGGCTCACCCGTTTAAATATGTGCATAGTGAACATTTTTTGTTTGTTGGTAGGTCATTTTAAATAAAAAACAGCAAAAAATGTTCATTTTTTTCCATTTGTTTACCAAATTGTAAAGGAGGCTGATTATCATAAAATTTAATTCCGAGCAAGGTTCAAATTCCAATCATGAGTGTCTGCTCATACCAAATGAAAACTTTACGAAACTGAATTAATATTACATTTCATCAAAAAATGATTTTTAAAGGAATTAAATAATTAAAGGATTTTATTTATTAGAAATCAACCAAAATAGTTTATTTGTCATTTATACATAAAACAAATGACGTTAGTTCAATTACGTATTTGTATTTTATCTAGAATCATGTCTGCTCTTGAATTAGGGAATATATGGACTCTCTGGTTTGATATTTTAACGAACTTTTCATTAAGTGATATATATAACCAGTTTGTGATAATTGGGTAATGTCGTTAGTTAGCTTTTAGACCAAATGCTGGAAAAAGTATGATGTCATCGATGCAAGCAATTAATAGTTCAAGTCGAGTGAGAAATAGAAAAAAGTTGTACAAGTTTCGGTTACCGGCATCGTAGTACTAACCAAAGATACTAACCTTGAAAATACTTCAGAGAAAATAAACGTTACAAAAAATTCAGTATCAACTTGTCGTTCGTCCAACAAAAGTCGCGCAAAACTCAGATTTAGCTGAGCTCTTCTATAAAATAGGATTTTTTTGTGCAAATTGGAAAAGCATTATGTTTCTGACAATTATTTTGTGCTCTGGTGTAATTTTAATCGGACTTTTGTTTTTGCGTAAACGGAAAACCAAAGGGGGAAATAAAATATTAGGTAGTGAAATACAGCTTTAAAAAGTCGGTACATAACATGTGAATCATTGATTTTTATGTAATTAGGACCAACATCGTTGCCGCTACTTGGAAATGTATTACAGATTGGATTCCGACCACATGTCACTTTTACAAAATGGGCAAAACGTTATGGACCCATTTATAAAATTAAAATCGGATTAGATGAGTAAGCTATTTGAATAATTTTATTGTGCATATTTGTATTTAAAGAAGTAATCAAATTTAATCAATCAAATTTAATATGTTTGTTAACTTAGTGCCATAATAATTAGCGATTATAAGCTCATCAAGAATCTATTCAATGAATCTGCATCAGCAGGACGAATGCGTGAAAATCCAATAGGGTTAGAATTTACGAAAGGGCCATACGGTATGTAAATGTAAAATTATTTACACGAAAGCTGATTGATTACCTACAAGTATGCCTCTTTTTAAATAGGTCTCCTCTGGACGTCTGGACCAACATGGGAAGCTCAACGCAAATTTACTGTACGAACTCTTCGCAGTTTGGGCTTTGCCAAAGCGTCAATGGAAACTATGATATTGGACGAAGTGCAGGTTATGCTGGATTGGATTAGAAAACAGGAAGGTTCTCCCATCTCAGGTGAACGGATATTTAATGCTCCAGTTGTAAATTCTTTATGGCGTTTGGTCACCGGGGAAAGGTGTAATTGGGAGGAAAGTCGGCCTCCAATGTTTGACGCAATAGATGATTTTTTCAAGTAAGAATTTATCCATAATGCTTGATTACTTTGTGGACTGCATTCAAATTTTACTTTTGACACTTTTTAGGGAAATCATGAATGTAACCACGAACGGGTTATTATTTGCTCCAATGCTAAGATTTATAGCTCCTAATTTTTTTCGATGGAATCAGTATAAGAAAAGTGTAAACAAAATTATGGAACTGGTCGAAGAGTCGATTATAAAACACGAGGAATCTTTTGATCCCACGGAATTACGGTACCATTAATTAATCGTCTACAAATTACAAAATATTTGATTTAAAATATTTATCGTATTAGCAAACGTTTTTAAATAATTTAAGAGACTATATTGATCACCATTTGTTTGAAGTTGGGAAGGAGACGGATCCCAAATCCAGCTTTTATAAGGATGCTGGAAGTAAGGGTTTTATTCCAACTTGTCTCCAACTTTTAATTTTTAACGTCATTGAATAATAACTGTATATTTTACTAGAAGCCAATATTATTGCTGGAGTGTTCGATTTGTTTTTCGCTGGATCTGAAACTTTGTGAGAATTTTTAAAGGCATTATTATTTAAAGTTAAAAATTATGGATAAACTTTAAACTTTAAAAAATTTCATTTAGTTCAGCATCTTTATCCTGGGTTATGCTTTATTTGAGTGAACACCAAGGCACACAAAAACGTCTAAGGAAGGAAATTGATAGCGTAGTTGGCTCACGCTTACCATCGCTATTAGACAGAGTCAAGTGAGTAAATTGAATACAATAGGTTGATTTAGAGAACAGTTTTTGTTTATGCGCTAATATTATATTTTGCATATTCCATCGACAGCATGCCATACACGGAAGCCGTGATTTCAGAAATTTTACGAATGTCTTCAGTAGGTCCGATTGGGATCCCACATGCAATGCAATCCGACTTTATTTTTAATGGTTATCATTTCCCAAAAGGAGCAACCATATTTCCCAATCTCTACGCAATTCATCATGATCCTAAAATTTGGGGGGATCCAGAGACCTTCAGACCGGAAAGATTTTTAAATGAGGATAGAACCAAGTTTGTGCAAAATGATGCACTCATTCCATTTTCGGAGGGGAAAAGGAAATGCATTGGGGACTCGTTTGCGAAGGACACCTTGTTTTTATTTGTGGCTAGCATATTTCAGCAGTTCAACATTTTACCTCATCCAACTAACAAGGAAAGGGCAGATTTGGAAGCAGATTTTGGAGTGCTTTTAAGACCGAAGCCGTTTAAGATTTTGGTGTCATCGAGAAAGTTATGATAAATATTTGTATTTTTAAACCATCTGGAATATGGTGTTTTGGTGGACCATGACCTCATGGCGTCCTAAAATTTTCACATGTCATATGGAATATTAATCACCAGAAAAATTAATACTTATTAACTTATGTATATCTCAAAAAAGTTTATACTTTATCGCCAAAATATGTCAAGCTTCATAGTTTGCATGCATAGGAATATACATAAATACATTATTATATGATTTAATTGATACTTGAAAACGACATTGTTTATAATCAAATTAAATAAACTCATTTAAAAAAATACAAAAAATCGTGTGTCAAATACATATATTTCTTGATTTATAATTTTTATTTAAAAGTGTTTCATCTATTATTAAAATCGAATTTATAGTAGACATGTATATAGAATACACGAATACCTTTTTATCTTTCATTACACGATTTTTTTCTGGTGGGTAAAAAACCGGTTTGTGAAATAGTTCAAATGGCAGTTTTTGGGAAGCACGCAAAAGCTCAAAAAATGTACCCTGTTACCACACACATAATATTGTCTAGTCACATCACATTTACGTGTTGTCTATAAACATAAAAAAACTTGTCTGACAACACATGGTATTAAAACATTGCATGCATGGATTCAAGTATAGTAAATATTGAGTTGTGCAACATTCAGTCACTGGCATCAAAGCACTAACCTCAGATAACGACCTTGAAAAATGTTTTGGATGAAAAATGAAAAGAAAAACTTTAGTATTAGATTGTAGTCCATCCCAGTCAGATGTAACTCAGCTCATCCACAATACAGTAAATAGGAATAAGCTTTAAAAATAATATGTTTCTGACAATTATTTTGTGCGCGTGTGCATTTTTGATAGGCCTTTCATTTCTACGTAAGCCTAGTAACAAAGGAGGAACTACACGTCCAGGTTTGACAATAAAAACACACAATTTATAGATATTAGTTTATAATATTTTTATGCTGAATAATTACTTTTGGTATTAGGACCAACACCACTGCCGCTACTTGGAAATTTGCTACAGATTGGATTCCGACCTCATCTCACATTCACGAAATGGGCGAAACATTACGGGCCCATTTATGGTTTTAAATTGGGATTAGAAGAGTGAGCTATAATTTTTATATATTTTTAGCTCAATATATTTTTTACGAAAACTGTTTAATAGTTATTTGTTCAAATAGTGCTATCGTAATAAGCGATCACAAGCTTATCAAGGAGCTTTTCAATGAATCTGCTTCAACTGGACGAATGAGTGAAAATGAAGTAGCTTTAGAATTTACCAAGGGACCATATGGTTTGCATAAATTGCTTCATATAAATTACTTACATTTATATGACCAAATATGCAAAAATTCCTACCAAACTTGCAATTTTTCTAATAGGTATAATGAATGCAACTGGAAAAACATGGGAGGCTCAACGCAAATTTACTGTACGAACTTTACGTAATTTTGGCTTTGCCAAAGCTTCCATGGAAATTATGATACTTGACGAAGTACAGGTTATGCTGGATTGGTTTCGAAAACAGGAAGGTTCTCCAATTTCAGGTGTACGGATATTTAATGCACCTGTTATAAATTCCTTGTGGCGTCTTGTCACTGGTGATCGATGTAATTGGGAAGAAAAGATGCCTCCACTTTTTGATGCGATGGATGCATTTTTCAAGTAAGAAGAAATTTCCAATTTCTCTTGGCAATCCGGATTCCCGAAATAACATTGACATATCATTTAATTTTTGAATATTTTTAGGGAAGTAATGAATGTTTCCACAAACGGGCTATTATTTGCTCCAGTGTTAAGATACATAGCTCCCAATTTATTTCGATGGAATCAATTCGTGAAAAGTGTAGACAGAATGAGGGAACTTTTTCAGAACTCGATTACAAAACACAGGGAAACGTTCAATTCTGCAGAACTACGGTAATGTTTCTAAAAATTGCTCATTTCTAAGTAAGTTGAATTTAAATTTAAAAAATAGTGTGATAGATTTAATTGATTGTAATTTGACTGAATTTTAAGAGACTACATTGATTATCATTTATTGGAAATCGACAACGAGACTGATCCTAAATCTAGTTTTTACAAGGCCAGTGGAAGTAAGCCAGTATATTACGTAATCTGAATTTTTTTAATTGTGAAATTTTAGATGCTAATATATTTTTTAAATGTTTCACTAGATTCCAACATGATTGCTGGAGTATTCGATTTGTTTTTTGCTGGATCTGAAACATCGTTAGAAAAATTTACTCATTTAAAACTTTGATTAAATTTCATAATTGTTGGGGCTAATCTCTAAACGTTTCATTTAGAGCACTGTCATTATCTTGGACGCTGCTTTATCTGAGTGAAAACGAAGCAATACAAAGAAATTTACAAAAGGAAATTGATACTGTACTTGGATTACGTCTTCCATCTCTACAAGACAGAATAAAGTAAGTGAAATACTGGAACGGACCAGATTACATTTTTAGAAGGTAATCAATGAAAATCAATCAAGAAATCCATTTTTTATTTCTCAACAGCATGCCATACAGCGAGGCAGTAATATCCGAAATTTTCAGAATTAGTTCTGTAGTTGCCTGTGGTATTCCACATAGGATGAACTCCGATTTTATATTTAATGAGTATCATCTTCCAAATAAAGCAATTGTATTTGCTATCCTTTATGGTGTGCATCATGATCCAGAAATTTGGGGAGATCCGGAAAACTTTAGACCGGAGAGGTTTTTAAACGGAGATGGAACAAAGTTTGTGCAGAACGAGGCACTCATTCCATTTGCTGAGGGAAAGAGGAAATGTATTGGGGAGTCATTTGGAAGGGATACATTGTTCTTATTTGTGACTGGCATATTTCAACAGTTTGATATACGACTTGATCCGGATATGAAGGGAAAGGCAGACTTTGAAGCAGATTTTGGATTACTTTCAGGACCAAAGCCTTTTAGGATTGTAGTTTCTTCAAGAAAGGGTTGAGTAAGTTAATTAGAATTTACAATGTCTTACTTTTAAGTAAGTATTCCACTTAATTTGACTCTATGTATTCAGTGTGTAACTCTGCTTTATATTGTATGTTGGTTTGTAATAAAGTTGATTTTTCCTCGTTTGTGAAAAAACGATAGGTATTTTTTTCTTGACACGACTTTTATGTGGTTACATATATGCTACACTAAATAAAATACGTATGATGCCATGCCTATATTGCGTCTTAAAAATCTTTTCGTTTGAAAATATGATAAATTTTGTATATTTTTGTGAACTTCAACTTAAGTTACCTAACCAAATCCATTATAAGGTTTTAGTCTAGTATTACGTCTGAATCATCCCAAAATCGCATAAGGTAAACACTGTTTTATATAGTTTTGCAGAGTACTTAAAATGTAAATATTTATTTTTTATGCAGTAGATTATTTGTATTGAAAGTACAGCTTGGGTTGACCCATGTGAATATTTGAAAATGTACATTGTTCTTATTTGGCTTATTTAACCATGACTCATTTGTAGAATTAGAAAAAAAATCGTATATACGTAAACTTGTTTTTAATCGTGAATATAATATCAAATGTCTCATTCCTGGAGCAATAAATTTTGGTCAACGGAAATTTGACTAGTTTTAACAACATTTTCCATTTGTTATTATGTTAAACAAGTGATTTTTGAAAATTGATAAAAATAACTAGCATTTATATTGCACAGAGTACAAATAATTCGACAAATTGTATTTTCGGTAGCAAATACTCCAACATCGGTATACATATTAGCTCGTTTCTACGTTCAAAAATGCCAAAAATAAATAATTGTGGATTTTTTTATTAGAAAGTTTCGATGGATTCTCTATACAGCTTAAAACGAAATATAGTCTTTTGTACACATTTTATAATATAGAGACTAGTATGAAATGTGAGAAATGTAGATTATTGTATTTGTTTGTATTCGCAATGTATTTATTTATTATGTTATGACTGCAGAGCTTTAGAGAACAGTTTTCCTTATAAAAACTGGTTTTTGGTCACCAGCACAATGTTAGTTTATTCAATAATATCAGAAGTTGACCTTGACAGTTCATTGGCAACCGGCAGCCGCTTGTCCATGATTCAGTGCATATAAAATAAAAACCAGATGATGATCAGCTCCTTCACAAAACAGTTCATATTTGATTATTGTTACTTTGGTTGATATGGTAAAAAATGTTTTTTATCATTGCGTTTTCGTTTTGTGTAATTTTAATCGGAATTTTACTTTCGAATAACCGAAATACAAAAGGAGGAAAAAGGCTACCTGGTTCGAAAATTCATCCAATTTTTATTATTTCAAGTTTAATCATATTTTGTTTTATAAACGATATTTGTGTTATTAGGACCCATACCATTACCATTACTTGGGAACCTTTTACAACTTGGAGTTCGACCTCATATCACATACACAAAATGGGCAAAAAGATATGGACCCATTTATGGATTCAAGTTAGGATTAGAAGAGTGAGCTAGTATTTTACTTTTAACCAAAGCAATATTTTAAAAGAAAAAAATAATCATCTGTTTATTGGTGAAACTAGTGCCATTGTGGTCAGTGATCATAAGCTTATAAAGGAGCTATTCAATGAATCCGCTTCAACAGGAAGGATGGCAGATAATCCAATAGTGATGGAATATACCAAAGAGCCATATGGTAAAAATTAATAGTTATGAGTGAACTACGTTTCCCATGAGCTGTTACTAGAAATTAATTTAGTTAATTAAAAGGTGTCATAAATTCGTCCGGACCAATATGGGAAGCACAAAGGAAATTCACTGTACGAACTCTTCGTAGTTTAGGCTTTGCAGAAACTTCAATGGAAACCATTATATTAGACGAAGTGCAAACCATGATGGATTGGTTTCGAAAACAGGAAGCTTCACCAATTTCCGGTTTGAGAATATTTAATGCACCTGTAATAAATTCCTTATGGCGCCTTGTCACCGGTGAACGATGTAATTGGGAGGAAAGCAGACCTTACCTTTTCGATGCGATGGAAGAGTTTTTTAAGTAAAATTATTCTACTAAAAAAGGGCCAGATTTTCTAAAATAAACGACTATATGTTATGTTGGTCTTGGTTGTCAGAGCATCAACGGCTGTATCCACAAACGGATTATTTTTTGCTCCAGTGCTCATGCTTGTTTAAGCTGTTCCAGGAGTCTATTAGCAAACACAAGGAAACGTTTGATTCATCAGAATTACGGTATGAATTACTATACTTATAAAAAAATAACGGAATTTTAATGAAAATTTAATTAATATTTTTAGGGATTATATAGATCACCATTTGCTAGAAGTTCAGAATGAAGCTGATCCAAAATCTAGTTTTTACAAAAATGCCGGAAGTAAGTATGCATACCTATTTGAAAACCATAAAAATGTTATTTTAAACTTTTACAAAACAATTCCTGTTTTAGATGCCAATTTAGTTGCTGGACTTTTTGATTTATTTTTTGCTGGATCTGAAACATCGTAAGTACCTTTATGAAATGAAGTATTTAATTTTGATCAATTTAAGTACAAATCTACAAATCAATGAATAACTTACAAGCGTGCTGCCTGCCTGCCTGCGTAGCTCTTGGAACTCAACCCTTTCTTCTCTCGCT
>JAQFZG010001222.1:0-22833 GCA_034695465.1 Entomobrya nicoleti | reverse complement strand
GCTGAGCTTAGTATATTGAATGCCGAGCCAAATTGGGTTACTGGCAGATCCACATATATAACAGTGTCCGCTGGCGTCAAGGACGAAAATTTGTATATTTTTCGGAAAAGCAAGAAACCCTGTAATGTTGCATGTGATGATATTCGTACGACAATATTCAAGGTTGGATTGGGGCAACAATTTGTAGAAATGGTGAGTGATAGCGGTTCTGACGTGGAAAAAAGTACAACTTTCTGAAAAATTTTACTCAACGGACGAAAATATTATGGGTATTTTCTGTACATTAAATTATATTTATTGTGTTGTACCAAACACACTCATGGAATACCTTTAAATACAAAAGTATTAATAAATAATTAGCCCACTTAACTAATTATATAGGTTGGTATTTTTTTTTAATTTGTACGTCAACTGAAATAAAGCTCCTTACATATCGTTATCATTAAATTCAGGTTGAAAAAGCATTAGACCACTTTCAATCATTGTCACAAAATTCCCATCTGAAGGCAATCCCGCATATATGGTGTACTTCCCAACGAGTATATTTCTCAAAGTGAAACACAGTAAGACCAAACATCTGTTTTTTAACTAAACTCCATTCACTGCAATGCTTCTGGAGCCATCCATTTCCAACGCAAACACTCTTGATGCGATTTAACATAAGTTGCATAGTCGCAATACCGATAAACATTGTTGTTGCCAATGAAAAACGCTTTCGAATGATATGTCACATGACATGAGTTTGACATTGTAAACTTTGACCCCAATTTCTGACCCATATAAACAGGCCCGTAGCGACGGTATTGCACAGTGTTGCGGCCGCAATAGGCCGGACGCTTTACGAGAAAAAAAGCCGTACCTGAACCAAAAGTAAGAACAAAAAAATAGGAAAAAACAGTGGTTTGATTCTTATTGCATGAGAGTTGAATTAGAAAATCTAACATAGTATTTTCATTTGAATACATTTATATACCTTTAAAATAAGCAATCGGTTACGATTTGCGTTTAAGCTACTTTTGTTATCGTGATGTGTAACTAGGTATGTTTACTATCTACTAAAATGTGGTAAGCAACTTAACGATAAATAAATAACTAAACAAGTGGAAAATGGTACGTTTTTAATAAAATATTGAGTTGCTGGTCTAGGAAGTTACATATTGGTCCAAAGCACGAAGAGTCAGCGAGCAAATGCAAATAATAAAATTAGAATCTATTTGAGTGAATAGTTTTAAAACAAACAAAAGTTCGACAGGGAACAAAAACTGTCCTGCTCCAATACGAGAAGATCATCATTTTAAGAAGGCATTCCTCTTAAACAACAAAAACTAAAATTAACCAGTTGGAACGGAATATAAAACTAATTGCAAGTTCGTAGTTACTATCCGTTACTATTAATATTAAGTCGTGTAAACAACAGGATTAATTCGAATACTACTTTTACTAGACAATATTAAATCGTTTGCATGAAAATAATAAATCGTTTGCATGAAAATAATAAATCGTTTATTTGGACAATAATAAATCTTTAACAGGACAATATTTAATAGTTTCTAGAGGAATAATAAATAGTTTATAGAACAATAATAAATTACTTGCAGGACAATTTTAAATATTTTTAAAAAATCGTTTATTAAATATTAACAACAATAATATTAAATATTAAATAGAACAATATTAAATCGTTCACAGGACAAAGAGAAATGGTGTAAAGAACAAGATTAATTCGTTTACAGGACAATAATAAATCATTCAAAAGACAATATTAAATAGTTTCTAGAACTATAATAAATCGTTTACCGAACAATAATAAATCATTTACAGGACAATATTAAATCTTTTTAGACAATAACAAATCGTTTACAGAACAATACTAATAATATGTTCGCGATACCATATTAAATAGTTTCTAGAACAATAATAATTCGTTCACAAGACAATGTTAAATAGTTTCTAGAACAAAATTAATTCGTTCAAAAGACAATAATAAATAGTTTCTAGAACAACAAACAGTTCCCCGGACAATATTAAATAATTTATAGATTAATAACCAGTCGTTCACAGGACGATATTAAATAATTTCTAAAACAATAATAAGTCGTTCATAGTACATTATTATACAGTTTCTGGATCAATGCTAAATGGTTCAGAGGACATCATCAAATCTTTTACATGAAAATATTCAATCGTTTACAAGAGAATGATAGCTCGTTAACAATTCAATAATGTAATTTTAGAACAAAACAATATCGTTTCTACGACAATACTATAAGAATACTAAATCGTTTCTGTAAGAAAATGGAATTGTTTCTGTTATGAGATTAAATCGTTTTGAGACAATATAACATCGTTTCAACGACAGTCTAATATCGGAAAACAGAACAACATTTTATTTATGTGATTACTTCATTAAATTTCATAAATTGCATCGCTTGATAATCTTGTAAAATGATTGTTTTGTACATTTATCTTTTGATTTGATATAAAATTAGGCCGGACATTTTACTTGCAATAGGCCGGACAAATGTGCCCTACGGGCCTGAGGATGCCAACACAGGAATTAAACCCAATTAAAATGGTAATCAGTGTGACGGATATAAGCCATGGGATATACTTTAGTTGAAATATGTTATCCAAAGTTACAGAAATATTGTTTCGTTTGAAATGAAAAATTAGGGGGTATGAATAAAACTGGTTGAATACTAGGCAATGAAGTTTATAAGCTTGTTTGACAAGCGGAGTACCGATTTCATTTCTCGGAATTCTTGGGGCGTCTGCCATGTTTATTAAACAAATGGTTACAAAAACTTGGAAATTAGTACGATGACAACGGTTGATGTCTAGTTTCGAACTAAAATACCTATTTGTAGGGTGTCCTCTGGATGCCTTGAAAGCTACGCGTGGATTTTTGTGCTAATTTGATTTTTTTGTGAATGTTTGATGTTGTTTTGCATTTATATTCGGTTTTAATATTTGAATAGTTATATTTGGTAAGAAAGCGTGTGTTAGTATTTGATTGAGTATAAAAACATCCTTTTGTATAAAAATGTTGAAATAGGTATCACACAAGTTAGGAACAACCTATATTACCAATGGACACATACGATTTAATGTTTGCTTGTAGCACATTTGTAACATATATGCTACAACTTAATTTGATTTCTTATAATAATTGGGGTCAGGTATAGTTGTTCTCGACAAAAAAACAATTTTTAGTATAATTGCGGACAGTTAAAACTCACTACACGTGACTTGATAAATGATGATTGAGTCTTTGCGCTAATATAAAACTCGAAAGTCGATTGTAAAAAAAATTGAGCAACTAAAAACCAATTTGTTTTAATTTTTTAATTTGTCGTAGTATAATATGTCGTACTTTTTATAAGTTTTAAATGTTTAATGTGTCTCTACAAATCTTTGAGCTTACTTTTGCTTTAGTCTGAAGTTTATGTGGGATGTTGTGTTTTACTTTATTGGTTGTCATACAAATACGGTGTCATGAAAAGGTATTCTAAATGGGAGGCAATAATACAGTGGAAATGTACTTAGTCGACACTATACAGTGTCGAAATTATATTCTCGAATATTTTTAGTCGACTAGTTTTTATTAGTCGAATGTATACATATTCGACCTCGTAAAATTAGTCCAATTTAGTCGACTCGTTTTTATTAGTCGAATGTATACATATTCGACCTCGTAAAATTAGTCCAATTTATTCGAACGCATCATTAGTTGACTATATGTTTACTCGAATGTCTAATTAGAGGACTGGCTGAAAACCCAAAAGTGCACATTACGCTAAATCATTTGCTTGAGAATTTAATCCTTTGTGCTCCGTTACGTGAAGATCTATCTGAAGTTTTTAAATATTAGGTTCACATGATAGGTCGGCTTAAGAATAAAAGTACTGTACGTCAAGTGTCAATGTGGAATAATGTTGTGTGAAGCTTCACTAGTTATATTTTCCCAGTCCTTTCTCGATTGCGTTTGATAATTGCGAACTTGATAATATCAAGAAAAAGGGTATAGCATTGCAATGTAGCGAGAAATAACAACAACGGCTATTTTAAGTAAAATATATTCGTGCTTTTCCGGGTTTTGATATAGGTATATTTTAACACTGCCCAAATTAGCAAAAGTTTCTGCGAAGATGTTGATTAAAACAATCCACATTAACGTCAAACTTTTCCTAAGTTATATAGACATACAATATGGAAATAAGTAACAAAATCCTACTGACATCGAATGAATTCAGCAAGGCTGTACCCTTAAGGGCACATAAGCCTTTCCACAACTGAATGCAGTTTTATGAATTATGTCTGATGACATTGACACATTAAATTTTGATTCGACAAATAAAGTTCTACTAAAGCTTCGTCGACTAATAAATTTCGACTAAATATTTGGTCGACAAATCAACCAGTTCGACTAAAAAAATCCACTGTAGCAACGGTCGACTCTAAGCATTTCCAATATATTGTACTGACCCATTTCAAATTACAATATAGATTTTTCCAACTACATTTTGTGCTCGTTTTTCTAGTTTGTTCTACCGTTTTATTACGGTATATAAATATAATCATACTTTATAAATGTTCAAAACAATCCAAGCACATCACAAACTAAATAACTTTAAAATAGGCCATGTAGTTGTGGTTCCCAGTGATGAACTGGTTCGATTTAATTTACGTAAACACAAGCGCGGTTTACTATTTTATGGTCTAACATTGTATATATATATATATATATTAAATTGGATTTGATGGAACAATTATAGGTCATAAATACTTTCCTACAAATATTCTTGACATATCAGCTTTAAAATTCTAAAATTGTCAACCTATCGTCCTGTATTTAAAGAGGCAGTTGGTTGATATGAACTATTTTACAAATAAGATAAAAATCAGGTATTTATATGTCAAACGTATTTGATGGTGATCCAAATCTAAGCGGTAGGGATAAAAAATATTTATTACAAGTTTTCGAAATATACTATTTTCTTCTTTAGGGAAATTACACGTAAAAGAATAAATTGCAATTATTTTAAACCAGACTATTATTCTGTTTTTATGTGTACACATTTTTATTTAGCTATTGTACAATGTGTGTAGACATGTTTTAAGGAGGACCTTTGTATTATAAATGGGTATTTTCTTATCTTTTTTTTGATTTCCTACATTATGAAATTACAAATTTAATTGGTTGGTTAGTTTAGTAAAAATGAATTTCTCTGATTTCACATTTTAGGAATGAATTATTGGATACTGTCAATTTGGTGTAATTAGAATTAAACAACGTATACTTCACAATTGGCAGCCTAATAGAGAATTAGTGCTTTCGTAAAAATTAAAGTAAAAATATGACAACTGCTACTGCTTTGCGGAGTTTTTGGTGGTTTTTATACCTTTCTCGTCTGAGGTCTTGTTGGAAGTAGTTAGTGCCCTGCTAGGATAATATCTCATAAATTGGTGCTCCAACAAGACAACAAATTATACAAGTTACACATAAACATCACAAAATATGCAAAAATATATCGAATATAATAGTAAATCTTGATTCAAGCTAATAATGCTTGGTCAATTCTAGTCTTCCGGTTGGCCACTATAAAAATCCAAAGCTTCCCTTAAAACCCAGAACAACGTTCTGATTAAAAGTAGAACAGTGTCTCCAAAACAAATAAATTTAGCAGATTTGGAAATAGGATTGATGGCATTTAAGAGGCTGTAAGGGTCTGTGGTAGCCTAAAATTAAAAATACAACACCAATTTGTAGACACTACGCTTATTTGATATTTATTTCCTATCATCCACATTGCATACACTAAACATATGTTAACCTATGATAAACAACTTTAGTCAGTAGTAACGAAACCGCAATGCCCTGAAGCGTAATAACTAAAAGCAATCCTACGAAGCAAACTAGTGAATGAACTTATTACTGAGCATATTAATCAATATGTTCAATAAAAGTAAGGGATAAAAAAATGTAATTCATACTGTCCTAACTGAATAAATGTTTCGAACATAAATAAATAAACTTAAAACATGACAACTTAACTTGAAACATGAAAATGGTTTATGACTCACTCACTACTTGTGGCTCCACGCATGTTTCATGCCCTGAAATAAAAAAACCCAATAAATATGTACCAAATCAGAATCTCAAACTAATCACACAAAGTCTTCGAAATATTATTTACATACAAATGGAAATAATGGATAATGTCATACTATAGTAAATCCGTTTCCATTTTTCTTGAGTTTCATTGCAAACTTCTCATGTGCAAATTTTTCTTTTAGGATTGGAGACCAAATAGAATTCATTGCCTTGCCAAATATATAATATATACCCAAATTAAAACAAAGGTGAACTAAAGCATGAGGAAAAAATCGAAAACATACATTGAAGCATAAAAATAACCTGTCTAATCTCGTGATCTTTACTTGAGTTAAAATTAATTAGTTTTATTTCAAACCAAGTAATATCATACCCATCGTTGATACTTCACCGGTCTTTTAGCTCAAATCCATTTTAATATTGACCAGTTATTTTAAACAACTAATTTCAAAGAACATAAAAAATAAATTGAATCATAATTGAAAAATTCGACATTTAGTACCTAGGTAAGGTATTACCATATGTAAACCCATATCATATAACATTAATATTTACCCTACATTCAAAAGTTCACAGTCAGCGTTTGACATTGGTCGAGTTGTCGAGTTTTTAATAATAATGTCTACTCGGCAACAAAAATTATGAAAACTGACAAAGTCGCCAAAAATACAATTGCTACTTTTTTGTCCAATAAGCCCACAAATTGCATTGCCTAACATTTCACCATTTTTATCCATTTCCTTCTCGTATTCACTTCATCAACCATAAGGTTTCCGTTGAGCTGGACAACATCTATCAGCTCAAATATATTCCCTGGCTTATAGCCATTATAGTTTTTACTATTTTAATTGGGTTTAATTCCTGCGTGACCGTCCTACTTTTAAAATATGTTCGTCATCAAACCGAAATCGATGTAGTTGCAATAATAGTCCTTCTGCTAATAGCATCTTCGTCGTTTCTTCTATGGGCAACTCACGCATACGTTTGTAAATCAACTGAAATGATAAATTTGCTTAGCCAGCTCTATTCACCTTGGAAACCATTTGTAAGGACATTAGTCAAAGAATATAGTAATCTACACTGAAAATATATACACATATAAGTACATTGTTAGCTTATATCTCACTCATTAATCTATTTCTGATGTTTAGATCAAAATTCGCAATCCAAAAAGTCCCGACATTGGATTGGCATGTTTTACTTTTATTTCATATCGAAGCAATATCCATAATTTGGTTTATTCCAATATTTGGAGTATTAACTCGATTGGAGCCGTTTTATTACATTTTCGAGCTATTTCTCCCATCTCCATATGACCGAAGTTTGTGTCTTATTCTTGTAATTCCATTAATAAGGCTATTCCTAACATCAGTTTGGATTTTTGAATTTAGCCGTTTCATATCGCTGGTTGCCTTTATGTTTGTCTTTTTTTATTTTCACAATGGTCAATTGCGTCAAGTGTGTAATCAGACAGTCTTTTAGTTGTAAAGGCATAACACTACAGCTATATAGTCAACTAAGAATTGTTTTGAAAACTAGCAATTATTTTCTACGTCATGTGGCTGTATTGGCTTTATGGTTGAGGGACTGTTCTTTAGTATCTCACTTTTATTCTCGCTGTTACCCAGTTTTACATGAGATTTTTTTTTCAGCGTATCATTATGAGCAGATAAAATAATATCAAACTCGTTTTTTTTTCTGTGTTTCTTGAAGTAAACCCAGCATAACAAGTAGGAAATCGTATAAAGCAAACATGGTTTTTAAAAACCTGTTTTTGTATATGAAAGTCGACTACTAGAGTCAGACTGCAATTAATTCGAATGGAATTATGACAACTTTCTGGTTATGACGATGGAAAGGTTGTCAACAAAATAATAAAGAAATACCCGTAAGTCATATAAACACCGCGCAAATGGGGTTTCTGTTTCAGTATGAAAGCTGACATAGTGTGTGCAGTGCACTAACGCATACCATAATTCAAGGCAGTTTTGGAATATGAAAAAAGTCAATTTAGTGTTTATCGGGAAGTGAGATATTGTTACTTGAGTAATGTCAAAAGTGAGCATTTAAAATGCACAACCAAATTTCAAGAAAGTTTCTCACCATAATCTTTATGATTATTGGAAAATCTACTGAAATTAATGGGTATTATGACTATAAAGATCTGCGATTTACATCGGCTGAGCTATGGAAGAGGTTCGAATTTTTTTAATCTCCATAACACATTATAAAAAAAACTTTAATATTTTGTATTATTTTTTTTTCTTTTAGCTGAAGTCGAAAGTCCTTGATTACCTAAAAGAGGATTTTATGAAGTCGGATTTTTATTTAATTCGTTGGTTGCGAAGTAGAAAAAAAATCTATATTTTTCACATTTTGCATTAAATATTTACCGCACGGAAATAAACCACAATATTTTTTTTTCATTTTGATTAGGAGCAAACTTAAATGTGGAAAATGCAAAGAATATGTTATTAAATGTAAGTATGAGATAAGCTATATAAAAAACGAATACATATTTATTTTGCTACAAAAGCTATTTTTTATGTAGACCATATCATGAAGAGAAGAGAACCCCATTCCCAACATTCTGTATGACGATTTTTCTGATTTGAAGCAAGATTATCACATGTCGTATGACGGGGAAGATAAGCAAGGAAGACCATGTATTTAATCATTAAGAATTGAAAATATAACCAATCTATTGGGTAATATACATGTGAATTTACAAAACTAAATAATTTTCTTGGTCGTCTTTTTTAACGTTTAGTACGTGCTGCAGTGATACAAGGCGAAAATTTCTCTTTATATCAAGGGTTTAAAAAAATTGCTAACTTTGTAAAAATTCTGAAACGTTTCGGTAATATTTTTTCTCGGAAAATACGACGTTTACAGCGCTATCTAACCTACTCATCAGAGCGAAACACTCAAAACGTATTTAGAGCTCAAGAACAAGGGAAGCCAGTGACTAGAAATGTTGTGCTAATGGACGCATATGGGGTTAATCTTCGTCAGCATGATTGTCCAATGTGTACGGGAGAAATGGAATCGGCATTATGGATTATATTTAAACATATTGACACGATGTCTGAATAAATTAATCATTGTAATAATTTTTAGGCATTTCGATTCTTGTACAATGGGCAATCGAAAAGGAACTGTACTTCCCAGATTTTACGGATGAACTAATCATTATTAACAGTACACTTTTATAAACATTTATTTTTGTATAATATTATCTTGAAATATTAACATTGCCATTGATTTGTACAGCACCAGGTATTGGGCACATAATACTGAACGCTGTTCGAGCTGTGGTTTCACCCGAATTGAACTCTCAAATTAAGTCATTTGATGCCAACACAGTATATTGGATGCAATATCTAGATGAACCAATTGACAGAGGTATGAAAATAATACGTATCCATATGTCTTACTTACTTGACATTTGAGGAAAGTCAAATATTTTTAATGGTCGAACATCCCTCGAAAGTGATCCAAATGGTTTGGAATACGACAAGACTACTTGCGAAATAGAGGAAGGAAATTTTAAAGTTCATACAACTCAACTATTGGGATCCGGAGAATTTGGTATAGTTTGTCGTGGAACTGTTAGGATTTGCGATGTGGAGATTCAAGTTAATGTCAAAACGACAAACTCTCGCAAGTCACACAAAACAATGTTAAAGGGACTTTTATCTGAAATCAAGGTACTTTCTTTTGTTGGCCAGCATCCAAATATTATTCGGCTTTTGGGAGCTAACACATCGTCCATAAAAACAGGAAAGGTTTACGTCTTTCTCGAATTATGTGAGTTGGGATGTTTGAGAAACGTTCTGCAAAAAAGGCGTGCATCACTTACCAAAGTGTCTGCATGTGAACTCGAGAATGATAGCCAATGCATCAATTTATCTCCATCTTCCAAATCTGTTTTGACCCCTTTACTTTCAAATGAATTTTATCGATGGTCTCAAGAAATTTGTAATGGAACGGAATATCTAGCAAGGAAACATGTCGTTCACGCTGATTTGTCTACTCGTAATATTTTTTAAGCATTTTTTTACCAATTTATTCGCAATATTGTCGCAATATAAGTTGTAATTGTATTATACTTCATTTAAATTAGATCACTGAATACGATATTGAGGCTTAAAAACTACTTATATACCACATTTCGTTTACAGTTTTCCGTAAATAATACAATGTTTTATGTTGATAAGATATTACATCGCATTCAAAGTTTGATTTTTTTCCCAATGCAATAATGGCAGACGACCATTAACTTTACTTGATCACTAAGCAAACAACCGTTTTCGTCGGAACAAATCAATTAAATTATAAATTATTGTCGTAACTGCATAAACTGATTTGTAAGAAATTAGAACTACTGCAACAATTTGTAGTAAAGAGCCCATATTTGCTTTTGTTTTAAGGTTTTGCAAGTGTATTGTAGTTTTTTTATTGTAAAGTGTATGTATCTCTATATAGTTGAAAGTTTGTGTGTACAGATGTTTTCGTAGACGAATTTTTTTTTAAATATTGAAGGGTGTGCCATAAACAAAGCTCCTAATTTCACATTGAATTTTTACATTGTATATTGGGGACATTGTTTTATTGCAATGAACCTTATATCTAATGTCTAGAGTGTGCTAACAATAATAATGTTGTTATTAGACAATGAATATTATGTTATCCTAAAATGTGTATTCAAGTACATAAATCTATAAATGGTAAATGAACCAAGGCGCTCGCGCGCTCCCACTAGCTATATGCCAAGGTCGGTAACGACATATTTGGTAACCGTGGGCTTGGTCACCTTTAGTGTGCTATTTTAAGGAAATGCATTTAACTAACATTACTAACGATTTGGTATAAATACTCCGCACAGGAGAACTTATATATTCAGTATGGATTTGTGCTCACTCCGTTCAACAGTAATAAACTCTCTCTTATATATTTTGTAACACCTAAAAATACTCTTCTGATCGTGATCATTTATTATCACCATCATCATACATACTTGTTACATTATGTTAAGCATCATTCGAAAGTACTTCATTTTTTATGTCAAAAATAACAATGGTTCAAATTTTTAACCTTCTGGTATTTCCAAAAATCGCCAGAAAATAATCATTACAAAATCTATGCAGTTCCTGATGTGAAATTATTACTAAACTGGTAATGTTTTTAGGGTAAAAAAACTTAAATTTTTAATTTAGTCACTTATGCAGTATCAGACCAATACAGTAGAAGCTTGGCTACAATTATCACATAACATATCAATAATACAACGTCATCCTACGTTTATATGTGTCTATGAAACAAAATGCTCAATTTTTTTTGACCAAGTATGAGTTCCGTCAATGTAACTTTTGAACCCAACAGCATTAGAGCAAGTACTTCACACTAAAAAAAACCTAGGGTTTGGTATAATAATTGTGACCAAATAAATGCCTAGAAAAAAATGCACTGTTGTTGGAAAAGACTTGACAAAAATTTCGACTAAAAATAATTCTTCTAAGGAAAAATTTAAAAATTCGATAATTTTTGAAAGGCTGTAGTTACAAAATGGGGCCTTCATTTCAAACGAAATAGGGCTTAATGAAACCAGCATTTCTTGTAGTCTAATTTTGGAGGAAAAATATTCTACATATCCTCCCTACACGGAAAAAGTTATTTTAAGACAAAAAACTAAGGTTTTAAAAAGTAGGAAATCACAGTATTCAACACACCTTCTTGAACTACCTCTATTGCTGTTCCAATAAAAAGGTAGAATTCTTTATGAAGTAGGTTTTAATGCAAAAAAGAAGCGTTTTCGTTATCGTTGGAAACTTATCACCCTACCATTAGTATACTTGGTAATAACCCATTTTGAAAATAGGTGCTTTGTTTATGGCACACCCCTTACATTTAAAATAGTCGGATGTTCGTGAAATACCCAATGTAGGTTTACTTTTTTCATATAAATTATGTTTCTATTTTGTTGATTGAAGATTCACATGTAAGTTCGTACTTCTCGAGTTTCGCAGTAGCAAAATTCAATTGCCTTAATACAACTAAACGTAAAGTTGAATTATATTTGGGTGTACTTATCGGAAATCGTTGCAACTGTAGCAAGATTGCAAAAACTTCTCGGGTGTTAGTTAACTTGGCCAATGAAATAAACGAGTTATGCAGTGAAACAATACACAACATTGTGCTAATAGGTGATTCCACATACTGTCCGTCCGTCTTTGTAAAGTGCGAACAAGTACTCAATCTAACTGACCAATACAAGTGAGGATAAGAAATTTCTGTACATGAATACTGCAACCCAGAAAATTTGTGGAATGCAACCCATCTTCTTCCGGCTATTGTGTCACTCGATTATTTGAATGCTAAAGATGTGTTTACTATGGACATGGCTCATTGTAAACCTTTTGGAGAAGGTACTCACCGAGAACCGATGCTAATCAAATCTCCCACTGTAATTCAAACTGGTTCAGATAAGAGGTTTAACGTACTAGACGTCATGTCCTTCTGGAAACTGGTTGCCAAGGAGCGGAACTCTACCTTTTTGATGTATTCAGCTTTTGACGAATTCGATTGGAAAGAGAATTTCAACTGTATTTGTTAGCAGATCAAAATACCAGAGCGGATATAAATTACCTGCTCAATCTAAAGCCAGACCGGGTTACCATTCTGAAATTTCGCCAAACAGAGGGAATATACATGAGAGCTAAATCAAATTATCTTGAAATTATAAAAGAGGCTGGATTTAACACCGGCTATCTCACATCTATAGACTTTTGTTGTGAATATGATAATCACGACATGGAGTCTAAAAGAGAATTAGACAATGCGCTAGCTGATGAGCAAATTAGTACTCATATTTTCTACTTTGACAGTTCCGGGACAGTTCCGTATTTGGGTTTGAGCAAACACCAATTTATATTAGTTATATGTTCAGTACTAGCACTTATTGCTTTCATAACAGTAGTGCTGATCTATTTTATTCGTCGATATCAAAAATATCGATTGACATTTGAGGAAAGTCAAATATTTTTCAACGGTCGATCTCTCGAAAGTGAATTAGACGAAAGTGATCCAAATGGATTAAAATACGACAAGACTACGTATGAAGTAGAGGAAGGGAATTTTAAAGTTCACACAACTCAACTATTGGGATCAGGAGAGTTTGGTATAGTTTGTCGTGGAACTGTTAGGATTTGCAATGTGGAGATTCAAGTTGCCGTCAAAATGACAAACTCTCACAAGTCACACAAAACAATGTTAAGGGGACTTTTATCTGAAATCAAGGTACTTTCTTTTGTTGGCCAGCATCCAAATATTATTCGGCTTTTGGGAGCTAACACATCTTCATTAAAAACTGGCAAGGTTTTTGTTTTTCTCGAATTGTGTGAGTTGGGATGTTTGAGAAACGTTCTTCAAAAAGAGCGTGCATCCCTTACCAAAGGGTCTGTATGTGAACTCAATGATAATGATAGCCAATGCATCAATTTATCTTCCAAATCCATTCTGACCCCTTCACTTTCAAATGAATTTGATCGATGGTCTCAAGAAATTTGTAATGGAATGGAATATCTTGCATCTAAGCACGTTGTTAAGGCTGATTTGTCTACTCGTAATGTTTTGCTTAATTCTGGACAAGAAGTTAAAATTTGCGATTTTGGTTTGTCACGAAGAATGTACAATTATGAAAACTATGTCAAATCACAACAAGAGCCTATGCCGTGGAGATGGATGGCCCCGGAATCTTTAAGGGATATGGTGTACAATGAGAAAACTGATATTTGGGCATTTGGAATTACACTTTGGGAAATACATTCGATGGGAAGCTTGCCATATCCGGGATTAACATGGAAGGATAATTTTGTACGAACGTTGGAAGATGGACTTGTACCTTCTCCACCTGATTTTGAAGAGAAAAATATGTAAATTTTTTGATAACGTTTTCATTTAAACATGAAAATTTATATAAAAAATACGGAATATTTTTTATCATAACCTATTTGTCATTTTTTACTTTTTTAATCTAGGTATGACTTGATAAAGAATTGTTGGAAAATTCAACCAGATCAACGGCCAACATTCAGTCAGATTTCGTCTTTACTTTCTTATTCTGAAGTATTATAAAAAGTCGTTGTAGTTTTATGTTAATTATTTATGTTGTTGCATTTTTTCCATCGGTTAATTTTGTTTGAGTTTTTGTGAACCTAATTCAACGGTCGTAAAAATTGATCGGTTTTCATTCTTCGTAACTCATATTTTGAAAACTGTATGCATGGATTTCTTTTTGTCATCGAATATTTCGGTTGCATCTTTATTAATTGTATAAGCACATTTGTCACAATTTTATAGAGGATTAATAATTGAAACGAAAGAATGTCTAGATCAATTTGTATTTGAAAGGCTGGAGGGAAAAAGTATTGAAATTTTAGTTAATAAAATTTGTTGGATGAAATTAAGAATTAGAAATCGAAACCATTTATAAATGTTTGAATGAAGTTGACATATATGATGAGTATAAATATATACTAGAATTTTTCTTATTTGTCATTGGCTTCTTAAGCTTACATATGTTTAAATTCGTGTGAAACATGTTCCAGATTCTTAAACGTCTTATACACAGCTTCTTTATACGAATATACAGTATATGGGATCCCATGCTTTTCAGCAAGGGCACGTACGCGGCCGTGAACTTTGGGTTGACGAAATTGAGGCATGGTTGGGAACAAATGGTGTTCGATTTGATAGTTCAAATATCCCATCCACCAGTCACACCACGGTCGTTGCTCTACATCAGCAGTATGAAGAAGTCCATATTCCACCCAGTGAGTTGGCTCAGTAGTCACCGGAAGATGAGTATGGGACAAGGCAAAATTACCAAACATGTAAATAGATGCCAGCCATGTAGAAGTTATCATCGGCCAGAATCCAATTTGGTATGATAAGTAGTAATGGACGGCATACGACAAGCCTTCGAGATATAAGCGATGCTTCAAAATGTATCTGGGATGCAGGTACAATTGCCAGAGGAGAGTTCCAATTAGTGTGTCGACGAGAAGAAATAAATATTTCTGTGTGGGAAAAACAAACAAAGTATATAATTTGGAATGATATTTTTTTGATAATTTAAGAAATAATTATTAGTTTAGATTTATAATTTGAGTGAGTTTGTTATTTGACGTAGTTACCTGATTTTGAATAAAGAAATTTTTTCCTTGTTTGGGATCTTTAGCAACTTGAACGTTATATGCGAAAAGGGGAAATGTGTCGAGATCCACGTCGTGTTTTATACGCTGTGGCATTGCGTGGTGCCTATTGTGTCCTCGTCTCCACCAAGTTGCAGACAAGCCTAATCCAAAGCCTGTGGGAAACACCAAAAAAATAATAACTGATTGTCCCCCAAACTTTCAAGGTTATAAATAATAAATAAGCGCATGGATGTTATATTAAAATATTTTGTGGATGGTGAAATGGCCAATATTTAAATTTACAACTTACCCATGATGATAGCTTGTATCAGTTTATCGACTTTAACACTTCCTGTCAAAGAGTGATGACCAGCTTCATGCTGAACCCAGCCAAATCTTGCTAGACCCACGCCAAGAATACCACATCCAAGAAATTTGACTATATAACTTTGTGAGTAAAGGAGGAGCATATAACCAACCAATGCTATAGCAATCACTTCGACTATTCTGTACACGACATGAATATAAGAAGGCTTGAACATCCCTTCCTTTTCCAGTTCAAGGTACAACTTTGTGAAATCTTCTGTAATTGCCTTGTGTCTTTGAGCCTTGACTGGGTCGGTGAAAACTTAAAAAATTAAAAGTTAAAAAATGCAATAAATTGTTTAAGGTGGAATGGTGGAATTATAATTTTTGGCGTAATTAAAATAAAATTATGATCTAGTTTTTACCCTCCTTGTCTTCAGCAGGTCTGCGCTTTAGAGACTTTAAAATAGCTTTGACTTTAAGAGGAGATCGGTGATGAAACTGCTGTATGGCTAGGGTAGCATCTTCTCCTGACTTTGTATAATAATCGATTATACTTCCTCCTGGATGTCTTTTGGCGAATTCGGTAACGTCATAATACCAACCATCGCAAAGGATTTCCTTTTGGAACGGTGCTGGACTAATACTGCTGGATTCTACACGTTTGTGTGATTGAATCTCATGAGTTGTGGGTGACATGTTGAATCTGTGACATGTATTTATAAATAAACGTGTAATAAAATCTGATTTAAACTGTTATTCATCGCACCACACTAGTTACAAGAGAATCGAGAATCGAATATTAGAAAATCAGGTATATTTCGAAGAACATAAAAATGTGTTCTAAAGAGAAATAGATATATTTTTTTAATTTATTACCTTTTTTGTTGTCAAATTTCCATGCAAGATTTCCGGTTAAGCAACAAATCAACTGGAATGAGTATACAAGTTTTTTTTACCTGCGATTTCACGTAAACTATTTATTACACTGTGTTCTGTTCTTTGGAGTGCTTCCTTATTTCCAGCACTTACACTTACTGCTAGAATGTCAGTGTGCAGTGTAGGACAAGTTTGAATAGACTGGAGCATGTTATAACGCAACTTTATTTACAATATCTAGTGAACCGAATGCTTTTAGAAATGTGCATCAATTGGACCGATTAGCTAAATAGGGCATTTAATAAAATTGGCATAAAATGAAACCATTTATTTTTTATAACAATGCAAAGAATTTTGTAATTTTGAGTAAACTGAATAGATGAGATAAAATCTTTATTACAATTACAAATGCTAAATGGTTGAAAGTCCAAATAGCTATGTACTTTAATTTATTTACTGAGGAAAAACCTATCGATTATAAAATATGATATTGTCTTAAATGAGGCAATTTAAAAGTGACCTATGTGTATCATGTACAAATTTCCATTACATTTTATTTTTATTTAAATATCATCAACTTAGTTGCGTTCAATAAGTAAAAAGTACTTATTAACTTGAAACATTTATTATGAAATCAGTTTTTTTCTGGACGTCAAGTCATATCTAAATATTAAAGCATAGTATTATGGATTTTGACTGGGTTGTTTACCTGGCTTCCACATTTTAATGAATTGCTTGAAATATATATTCAAGTAATAAACTAATCATATAAAACTGATGTACAAAAGCATGATTTAAAATAACGATTAATTTGGTAACTAACTTGAAAAAAATTAATATGGAAGTTAAATAAATTTGTACGAAATTTGCTTTGAGATGTCCAATGATTCTGAAAAAAACTCGTAAGCAGTTTATTAGTAAGAAGTAGTTTAGATACATTGAAATATCTGTGGGAAATTGTTGAAAAAATAATTATAACCTACAATTACAAACTGTGGTCTGCAGTTGGGCATTATGTGAACTGGAAGAAAATTAGATCTGAGCAATAAGACAAGAAAATCATCAACCCTTATTTTCAATAAAAACGTTTAATGATATGTTTTTGTAAACTGTTAACTTTGTACGTCATCAGTCATCACAAAAACTTTTTGTGTATAATGCTAATATGATACAAAAAAGTCGAACTTAGATAGTGTAATGCCACGTTATCATACATTGTATTGGGTGCTATAAGAAAAACTCTCAAATATTAAAAAACGAGAAGAATGTAAAATTCTGATATGGAACTACCGATTGCGGCGAAACATGTGATGTATATGAACGTATATGTACGTTCGTGTATGTATGCATGTCAGAATCGACGATAAAAAAATTGTAATTTAAAATGCATGTGACCTTGTGACCCCTAAATATCAGGTCACGTTTGACCCCCGGGTCTGAAATTCAATCCCGTAGAGGTTCTTGACCTCAGATGTCTGTGTACCAAATTTGGTGTCAATCGGTCAAGTAGTTTTTGAGATATCGTGTTCACAGACAGACAGACACACACACAGATAGGATATCGATCTCATTAATTACCTAGCTACGCTAATCGGTAGTTAATAATAGTAGTTGCCCAAAGGCATGATTATATTTTCTGACGATAAAGTAACTTAAATTATGTTAATCGTATACATATGTCCTGCTTATTATTTATTTTTAAAAATAATTGTATTTTAAATATACAATAAAATGTATTCGAATTATTTGATCAGTTCTTTTGTCATACTAAGACCAGATAAAAATAAGTAACCTGGGTTTACTTGCATATAAGATGTTTTTTTGTTAAAAAGCACTGGTTAGTGTTAAACAATTATTATAAAAGAAAAAAAATCATGGTGTTTTTTGCCCTTTTACTTATTATTATGCTTTCGATATTTAATATTTTTTTTTAATTTCCATTTAAAAAACGACAAAAAGTTTTCAATTATTTGCAAATACTTTTTTGATCAGAATGTGGTCAGTAATACACGGCATTTAATTTCCTGATGTAATTTTTCTACTTGATATGTTTAACTTGAAAATGTGCCATTTTTCTAAGAAGTTCAGCTCCTCTTTAAAATTTCCCATTTCCCAATGCGGACCTATTATATTTATTATAGCCATTTAAGATACATACATTTTTGATAAATACGCAATAATTTTTCTTGCTATTTAGTATATCAATTTTAGCTTAATAAGCATGTCTTGTATGCAACAAGTGCTGTGTAGGATTAACTTATACAAATGCATGGGAATGTTTATTCAGTGCTATCTGAGTTCAGTCATATATTAGTCTGATTTCGAATGGAATTTTTCTTCTTATAAAATATCACGAATAACATTTTTGATAGATGATAAATCTAGAACATTACATTATTCCGTTAATATTTATGTATATGCAGTTTCATTGGTTATGTGTGTCTTTTTAATAGTACATGCGTACATGATACTTGAAGCTATTAGAATTGGTTCCCACTTGGTATACCTTTTCCTGTCTCATCATGTATTAAAATATCTTGTCCAACTTCTTACATTGTAATAACAATTTGTCTGAAAATTTAATTCAATGATAAAAACGATGACGTAGTCAAATGAATAAAAAAGTTTGATGATTGATGACTATATTAGCAAATTTGTTCGAGACAACGTTCGTTACCAAAATTATCCAAATTCTTATTGGGATAATGAGCTGATTGTAATCTTGACTCACATCGTTTGATACGTAAGACTCATAGCCCAGCCATAAACCTCCATAAATGCCATAAAAGGTTTCTTGACTGTATAATATGCACTTTCTAGTAACCATATTGACGTAAATAAAAATTTCTGTCAGTTATCCTTTCCATGATGCACCATTATTATTTAAATATAGAAATTATATATAAGTAATATTTGAACAGTTTTTACGTTCGTTGACTAAGCACCAATTTTTTTTTTGTTTTTTTTTACACATGATGCTGTTAACTATTTTTAATGGTTTTCCATATTCAGTGGTTTATGTTCCATATAAATATACTGAATGAATGAACAAAGTGGCAAATGAAATAATTTTTTTATGTATTATGTCTAAGCTTAGAAACATAGTAAATTCAAATTTCAAGTTAAGGATGTAAAATATTTACCTGTTAAAACTATACAGCAGGTATTGACACGGATATTCAATATTTGCACATGTGGTCAGATGTACAGATGCAATTAATCTGCAACTGATGTGTAGACTATCACATTTTGAAGGAAATATTTAAATTGAATTGTAAGGAAGATTAATCTACATTCGTTCTATGCCATCTAAGCCAAAAGTGTAGCTTTACCAGTTGATTCTCGTTTTAAAATGGACTCCGGAATTACCCTAGTTTGTGTCATGGTTTTTTGCCATGGCTTACATTGTGATGGTTACCGCAGAACACTTGAGCTGAAATTATTTTATAAAAACTTTAAAATGAAATAATTTCCGCGTTAGTTGACACTTCGTAATAATTCGCCGACTATAAACTATTCGTGACGAACATAATGATATAAAATAATAATGAATGACACACGCTTGTTAGTAATTTAAAACCAATCATGCTGAAACGTATTTATCCGTGAGATTTATTTCTCGTGGATAATAGACTATTTTCTTTAAAAAACGGATTTTCACGTCTGTAAATCAGCACAAAATCAATCCCATTCACCGTCCAAGGCCAGCTACATTTATTGGAGTTTTATGAGAAGTATTCCTATTAGTAACAGTTCTAAACTAATATTTTAGGCATCTTTATTAATTGCACTGACTGGCATTGTTTGTCACCGGTTGATGGAAAAGTAGCAATTTTAAACCAATACCCAAGTACACTTGAAATGGTATATTTGACAATTTTTTGAAAGTCTTCATAAGCTTACATATGTTTAAATTCTTGGGAAACATGTTCCAAATTCTTAAACGTCTTGTACACAGCGTCTTTGTACGAATATACAGTATATGGAATCCCATGCTTTTCAGCAAGGGCTCGTACGCGACCGTGAACTTTAGGCTGGCGAAACTGGGGCATGGTTGGGAACAAATGGTGTTCGATTTGATAGTTCAAACCAGTCACACCAAGGTCGTTGCTCTACATCAGCAGTATGAAGAAGCCCATATTCTACCCAGTGAGTTGGCTCAGTAGTCACTGGAAGATGAGTATGGGACAAGGCAAAGTTTCCAAAAAGATAAATAGATCCCAGCCAAGTGGAAATGAGCCATGACCAAAATCCAATTTGGTAGGCGAAGAAATAGTAATGGGTGGCTATTGACAACGCTTCAAGATATAAACCATGCTTTAAAATGTATCTGGGGTGCAGGTATAACTGCCAGAGAAGAGTTCCAAGAAGGGTGTCCACGAGAAGAAATAAATATTTCTGAACCGGAAAAAGAACAAGTGTATAAATTAGATTAACTTGTTTTGATAATTTGAACAGGTGTTATTGCCATAGCTTTTTTATTTTAATGCGTTTTTTGTTCGAAGTAGTTACTTGATTTTGAACAAGGAACGTTTTCCCTTGTTTGGGATCTTTAGCAACTTGTACGTTATATGCAAGAAGTGGAAGTGTAGCCAGATCTACGTCGTGGTTTATACGCTGTGGCATCGCATGGTGCCTATTGTGGCCTCTTCTCCACCAAGTTGCAGACAAGCCTACTCCAATACCTATCGAAACACCAAAAAATGACAGTTCAAATAACTTTTTAAAGTCATAATTTACGCTCAGAGCCACGAAAATACGTTTATTTTTTAAATTGAAACATAAGTTGGCTCAATTTGTGACAGATTTTAGGATAGTCAAAATCAGATAGCCCTGCGACCATAAGTATTAGTTCATAAGGCTATCCAATTCACTATTTAGATTTGATCCCTTACCACAAATAATTGCCTCTAAAGTCCTATCGAGTTTAGGAACTCCTGTCAAAGAATGATGACCACCTTCATGATGAACCCAACCCGATCTTGCTTGACCTAAGCCAAGAAGAGCACATCCAAAGAATTTGACTATAAAGGCTAATGTAGCATCTTCTCCCGTCTTGGTATAATAGTCTATTCTACTTCCTCCTGGATGTCTTTTGGCGAAATCAGTGACGTCATAATAGTAACCATCACATAAAACTTCCTTTTTGATTAGTTGACTAACACTTTTGGATTCGGAATGGATCTTTATTTGAGTTTTCTGAGTTGTTGGTGCCATCTTGAATCAAAGAAATGTTAGATTTAGTGTCGCATATGTGTATCGAATTTTATGCTAATTTTTTATATTAGTTTAAAATGTCTCTAAATTTAGCTCATCTTTTGGATATTTTTTTTACTCAAAAGTGTTCATTGTTTTGTTAAGAAAAAAGTTTCGCACGTAAGAAATATGAAATAGCTTTTTAATTAAGAAATATTGTTTGAACATTTGTTTACGGGTTTTAGAGTTGGTTGCGGTAATTAACTAAGACGTATACGTATCTTTATTTTGAAAGGATAATATTTAAAATGTTCAATACGAACAAAACATATCTTTTTTGATTATTACCTTTATAGCTGTATATTTTTCATACAAGATTTTAAAACAAATCAACTGATATAAGGGAAGTTAAGAAATCTTTTGAGATGTACAATCTTCTTTAAAAAGTTACTTATTTTTTTAGTAATTTTGCTAGGATGTCTGTGTGAAGAGCAAGACGAGTTTTAAAAGACTGGGACGTAGTAATGACACCAGTTTATTTATAAAATGGAAACAGTTTTTTGGTATTCTATCACATGTCATTAATGTATAAGCTTTCTTTCGTAGATTCATTAAAAAATAGTATCTGTACCGATATAATGGAATAAACCCAATAAATGAGATGATGAATCCTGATTAAGTCATTCGAAAATCATCATATATTAAAGTAGTACTATAATTTGTTTTTGAGGTCAATCTTTCGAATGCAAAACAAATTATTTGATCTTCGATAAAGCAATTTAAAAGTAAACACTCTGTTTATCGTTTCAAAAATATATATTTCATGGTTTTTTCTTCACTGCATTTTGATTTGGTTGGGTTCATTAAGTTAAAGTATTAAGTCTATTTGTATTTATGAAATCTTGATTTTTATAACCCTAATCATATATCATATCAAAGGACAATAAACTAAATTTTGACTGAATTTGCGTGGCATATTCATTAAAATCAAATTTGTATACAATGTTGCAATTTTAATTTGTATTAATTTAGCTGTTCAGTTGCCAAATCTCTTGAGAACGCTGCACTACACGTGAAGGCAATTGGTTAGAGGAAGTTTAGATGTGCTTGAAATATCTCAAGAAACTTGTAATAATGAGA
>JAQFZG010001221.1:0-22838 GCA_034695465.1 Entomobrya nicoleti | reverse complement strand
TGCTGCTCCCAGAGTTCTCTGGAAGATGAGTCTAATTTCTGGAACATGACAAAAATGATGATAGAATCCCAATGTTGCACTGGAACTTTTAACACTTCTAAAGAACGAGTGCACTCCTTAGTTGTGTCGATGAGCTGACGGACAGATGATGATGTTGATGAAACATTTGGTTGATTCATCATTCTACGCAAAATGGATAATAGTAACTCACGTTCATTTTGGTAGCGATCGGTAAGTGCCTTCCAGGCAATGTCATAGTTCGCGTCACGTAACACGAGAGAACGGATATGCTTGGCTGCCTCGCCTACCAGGCATGTCTTCAGATAAGTTAGCTTCTGAGATTTAGATAAGTTAGATGAATTGCCCACTGCTGACTCAAAAATGTCTTTAAAAGAAACCCACTCCTGGAGGTTTCCTCCAAACGACGGAAGTTCAAGTGCAGGCAGTCTGACAGTTGGAATCATAGATGAGGAAGAGGCTGCTGGAGCTTGTGCTGGAAACGTGAACTTAATCCCCTTCAAAGCAGCATGCAATCTTGCGGCTTGCTTGAAGAGATCGTTGTGTTCAGTGTTGTGCGGAAGCATGTCAGTGTTCACTGGTGCATTGACATGAATTACAGTGTGTAACTCCAGTAGCTTGGCTTTCAACTCTGCAGATTCAGTTACATAAACGTCCACTATAGGAGCGCTTAGCGGGGTCGTACTGTGTCCCTGAAGCTCCTGCTCCAGGGCTTCCAAGGTGGCCTTTGATGCATCTCTACTTGCCACTGCTGCTTTGTAGTCGGCTACCACCATGATAGTGGTTGGTGGAAATCAAAACCAGAAACAACAAAACTGCCAAATTGAAGAAAAGGTCAGGCTTCACCACGACAATTGCGTGAACCGTGTAGTACAAGCACTATGGCCGTACACAGAGGTTTCCCCCGTATTGCCAGGGAAAGTAGACTAACGTGACCTTTCAAGGGCCACGTCACCCTACAATGTGACGTTGGTAAGGACCCCTAATCCGGTTCGAAGGACCAATGTTTCCGCCGTGACCTGACCTATGTGTTGTAGATTTTGAGCAGTAAAGTGTCCTGGAATGAGATTTCTAATTATTGGGATGGTTTAGGATAATGCACAGTGCAAGAGAGAAGGTGAATTGAGAAATGATGTTTGTTGGCATGAAAGTGACTCTTGACCAAGAATAAAATGATTGGTAATCAAATAAAATGCATGAAATGAATGCTAAATTGAACACAATAGGTTTTCGCAGTCAAAGGATAAATGTAGATAAATTTTAATAGCACAAAAAATTAGAAGAATTGCCAATTAGACTGCTGTATATAAGTATAGTACAAGTCAGGAAGAAGTACAGATCAAGAGTGCCCATAAGAGGCGTAAAAAAGTATAGTCAAAATACATAGTAGGTTGCTCTGAAGGAGCAGCATAAGAAAATACATTGCTTTGGTAAAATATATACAATGCACGTCGACCATGAGTCAGCATTTTGACAATCATAACTGGTGCTGATCCATGGGGTAAAATGAAAGTTTACAATTTGAAACAGTACAGGAAAATATTAATAGGCTGCGCCAACACAAACATTAGATCAATTCGGTTTTCACTTGTGAATGCACGCACTTATTATGTAGGGAAAAAGTAACCCAATGTTTAATGCAAAGGGAATCCATGTCAGCAAAAAAATGCCGGACATCCGAGGTTTTGTACAAATGAACGAAAACTAGGGAAACAGGAAGCTATAAATAATTGTAAATACGTTACTGCACTTGAGAATTTCGGTAAACTATTTCCGTTATCGAAATATGTAAATCAAAATACAATGTTACAAACATCAAATATAAGTCTCGTATTATTTTTGAAAGGCTTTGGTATTTATTTTGGCTTCCCTGTACATATTTTAATTACCAGCCAGCCAGTAGCTGCTTCCTCGGCTACTGTAAATTTATCAAGTATTATAGCCAAACCAATCGACTACATACATGAATAAATTTTGGAAATTTCAGAACACTCTTCTATTAAAATGAAAAGTCAAATCCGATTTTTTTTACTTTTTGAACTTCTGAAGAAAAAAATATAGTGGACAAGTAGTCATTCTAGAGTTCAGAGAAATATTATGCCTTTTAGTAACGCGTTAAATTTCAACTTGGATTCATTTCAAAACATCAATGAAAAATAAAGTATACAGTCAGACATCAATGAGCATGCATAAATGTCTGAGTAGAATTGTGTGTGCTTTGTGTATGCGCAATCAAAGGACACGACTAATTACATTATAGTTATTTCAACTTACGACAGTGCTCATGATGCTCTCGGCTTTTCATTGCTATTGTGTATAGGACCATGACATACGTGACTATGATGACGATCAAAGGAGCAAAGTACATGACAACGAGGGATAACAAGTTATACATCACCTCCTTGCTGAGCGAGAGAAAGTAGTCTGCGTTGGAGCACAGAAGGAATGAAGGGTACAATGGATGACTTTGAACTCTGAAGACCAGGATCTGAAAAAAGAAAAAAATACAATGAAATTTAGGAAGCTATTTTTGGTTCCAAGTTGTTTCTGTTCACTATTTTATAGTTTTAGTGTTGCCGAAGGTATGTTGCTAAGTACTTTCGTGTAATAAGACATGTTTTATAAAGATTTTTATAATGAATGGCATTCTAGTTCAAGTTCATACTAAATTAAGTTCCTCTGTCTGTCTATGTGGGCGGTTGTTTCGGTAAAATCAGTACTAATATTTGAGTGCGTTTAATTAAATATTTGTGATGCAAATCTTTGAATATTGGTATTTTTATATGTATACTTAATACATATGCTTAACTTTGTGTTATATGTTAATTTTATATGTATTTACCAATATAATGGCTGGCATTTTTGGTGGGCAGAGTAGTATTTTTGGCATTGAGAGATATTTAGAAGTCATCTCACTACTAATAACTTATTGCAACATGATTACTATAGATTTTGAGCCGAACGGTTAGTTGTCTTGCGTATTACACAGTAAATGAACTCATTAGATCAAATAGACTACAATATTTCAATACAAGATGAAATTATAAGGTTCTAAGTCGTTTGAAGTATTTGTTATGTCTCAATTGAATAAAATGAACGATACACGATTCAATTAAAATTTGATAACATCCTGAAAATGATATTTATAGTCATGAATGTTTAAATATATCTCAATGGGTTATTCACCCTAAAGCTCTGAATAGTCAATGACATGACTTCATCTTCACGTGTTCATAAAATGAAAGTTTTATTTTACCTAATATTGTAAAGAGAAAGCATGTGAAAAACGTTTGCTATTACTCAGCTTAAAATAAACCCGCTGTATGGGCGATTACAACGACGTAGCTGAAACGATGCGACTTATATATATATATATATATAGAGGTTTTATTGGCAAACTTCAGCATTGATTAATTTACAAATGTGAGTTCATAGTGTGATGAGGATGATTGGGATGGTGATTGTTGTTGCTAATGAAAAATGCTTTCGATTGATATGTCACATGTCATATGTTTGAAGTTACGAACTTTGACCCCAATTCCAAGCCCTCTGAGGTCACTCTGAACTAAAGTGGCATATAAATCGTAATTAACTCAAAGAGAGCTTTCGATTGTGCTTGTACACTATTAACAGATTGAAAAACTTCGACCTTGCCCTTTGATCTTAGGGTTTTATCCAGAGGGCTGAAAATCAATAGAGTTTTAGCGAAATCGGTCAATGCGTTCTTGAGTTATCGTTACCGACAGACAGGCGGACAAACACGATCAAATCAATACTAGCTGAAATACGCCATCAGCTACGCAATAAATAATTTATACATTAGAAGTATTCTGCTCCTTTGTTACTCTAGCCGAAACCTTTGCGCTAACTACAAAAAAGGGATCTTTTTTCAGATTCTTCTGTAAACAGTTATTGTACAAAAAGCAAACGGCTCAATCTCAAAGGATTATGTCAAAAGTTTTCCTCAAACGCACCTTTCTTCAATGTAGTTTCCACATGTTAAACATGTTAAAATACTGTCTGTCTTTTTGAGTTTTTAGAGAAATAGCGAGACTCGAATGCTTATATGAACAATTGTTTGATACATCATAAATGAACCTTGTGGATTGACTACAGGCTCAAATGTGGAATCAAATATTTGTACACTTAAAGCTTAACTGATTACATTGGTCATGTGTACATTTCGTCTATCCAATGCATCCATGTTTGTTCTTGTTAGTGCTTTTTAAGTAAAACATTTAAGATTTGTGTGTATATACAACAAGCAATATTGCTGCATCTATTGATGCTTGATCAAATAAGCCATTTTTCTAGTCATGTGTGTAGTTTCTCAATAGCTACATAATGTAAAATTGAGAACCGTTCACATTGCCCCATTTGATCTATATTCTTTTGATTTTGTTTCAGTGTGTTCAATACACTGAATAATAATTACCAACCACACACAAATTTCGCGAGTATGTAGGTTTTAACCGGAACAGGGATTGCTATGCTTATAAATATATACACTTATTAGAAGGATTTCATGTATGTATTCATTTAATTCTCCTGTTTAACCTCAAATCTTAGCTTTACTCTTTCGATGATGTTTTATATTTTAATTTATTTTCGCCGCATCCAATTGCTCAAGAAAAAATATTACCATTTAAAAATATGTATTCTCGTTATTACTACAGACATGGATAAAAGAAATTGGGACAGAAGTTCATCGGAATCATGCATTCTGAATCTTATATGGAGCATGCATGCCTAATTAATAAGTTGGTAGCTAATAATATCACGTTGGTATTTTCTCTTTATATCATGTGCGTCGGTGTTGGGAAAGTGCGAAAAGGTCAAATTGATCTTACCCAACTCAACATTGTACTTACGCAATGTCACATACACCTTTTGAAATAGACTCCTAATATTTTATGCATTTATATTGAGCAATCAAATCGAACACAGACATATGGGGGTTTGAAGTTGCATTGCGTATTTATTCCACGTTGCTGAAAGTGAAGCTCAATTTATTGTGACTGTCTGTTCGTCAGCACGACCACTCGAGAACATGTTGACCCATTTCGGTAAGAAAAATTTAGCATGTGAGGTCTTTCCGGGCAAGGGCAAGAAGTGAGTTGCATCGTTTCAGCTATGATCGCGGTTACTGCGGGTTTATTTAAATTTTGAAATAAAACAAGGTTCAAATATATTTCTTACCTGTGGCACTGCAAACATAATGAAAGAAGCCTACGCCACAAAAAGTATATTCCTAACTCGTTTCATTCCTCCAATAATTTTGAGTGGAAACACAATAGCAAAGAATCTGTCAAGACAAATACAGATCATAACAGTGGAACTCAGATACAGCCCAAAAGCTCGAAAAAACTGTGCTAATTTGCTCAACCCATCGCCCCCATACCACTGGATTGTAAGTCTCTAGAAAAATTCAATAGGAATCACAACAAATGTGACAACAAGATCTGCATTGGCGAGATGCCAAATGAGTACTTTGATTCGTGACCGGCTCAATCGAGAAATGGATCCTGGACCGGAAAAAACTGATCCAACCCAATCAGGATAACTTGCTGTATTACCAAAAGCAGTGTTAGGATTAATAAAAGATACATTTTTAGTGAAAATCTCTTCATAGTTAGAAAATGAAGTCTCAAGGAATTGGTCAACGCCAATTGTTAAGCTGTTAGCCATATTCGTATAGTTGTTGCTTAGTTGCTTCCAGACTTAACACTGAGATTGGTGAAAGAAGTTTCTCTCGTATTTCCCTTGCTTTCACATCATCATTCTAGAGATGCTATGAAAACGAGTATGCAGATCGAGTGGCACAAACAGCTTAGAAAGTAACTTGTTGCCCGTTTTACTACCTTTTTAGTGGATATCAAGAAAGTAGTAATATTTTTCGAGGGGTTTCGTCTATACATGGTTTGTTTGAATGAAGGATAAAGCATGTATTTGTGTCATTTTAGGTATATATGTTTACTATTGAACGAAGATTCAGTGGAATATTTTTTTAGGGGTACTGATATTTTTCGATGTTTTAGATCAGGTGACATGATAAACTGAAAAGCATGATACATTTATCCCAATTCATTTCAAATATTTTGTTGACAATGCTTAATTATTTTATTACAAGATTACTCAAAAGCTGGCAGTAATACTTTTGTTTAATATTTTTAGTGTTTCAAACTTAATTGCGTTACATAAAACATGGATATACATACAGTGTTGAAAGATTTAGCAACCTGCTTATTAGTTAATGCCTTATTGTATTCAAATTGGTTTCGTTGACAATTACATTGAATTTTCATGTGATTTGTCACTAGCATGCTTCTCATTTATTTTTTTGTACATTTTAAACACTATTTTGTAATTCAAAAACGATGGGTGTTGTCGTACGACCAGCTTTAAAAGCAATATAGAAAGCCAGGAAGCTATAATAAAACTGATGAATGTGGATAACAGTAAAGGTGTGTGAGTGCAAGATAATCACATTTTTTAATATTCGATCTTGTGTAACAAACAATGCAAATACATATAATTGAATGGTTTTTGCATTTTATTTTATGTGAGGTAATGGGGATATGATCCAAATAGTTACTACACTATGGAAAATATAGAAAAGAAGGAAACTTTCCAACGATTTAAAATGTCCAACATATATGCAACCGATATAGCATATGCGGAAACGATCACATATTGTTTCCAATATAAAATATATATGGCGCGGGGTGATGGAAACCTTTACAATGACCTATTTCATATATATATTCCAAAACTACATAGCTTATGTGGATACATTCTACAGTTTATCACCCACAAGTCGAAAAGAAAAGCGTGAATTGGGATTCCATGAAAAGGTGGTTTAGTAAATTTTGAAATAAATTCATAATTTTTAATTGTTTTCCTTTTGTAACGTTCTGTTTCTGTCCCAGATGGAACAAGGACATTTTAAATTTGCTCATCACTGTTCCCAATGACGAATAGCTAGAAGTAGGGAATATATTTAGTTCTTTATTGTGACCTGAGGTCTAGGCAGCTTCTCAAATATTTATATTCTTTATTTTATATGCAGGACCTTGCTATCATAACGGGTATGCCATAAACAAAGCACCCCTATTGACTTTGAATTTTTACATTGTATATTGGGCACATAGTTTTATGCTAAGACTCTTTCGAAAGTACTTCATTTTTTATATTAAAAATAACAATGGTTGATTTTTTTAACATTCTGGTATTTCCAAATATCGCCGGAAATGTATCATAACAAAACCCTTGCAGTTCCTGACGTTTGCGTATTTATGATTAACCCAATTTTTTAGAGTTGTTAAAAAAATCCCATTTTTCCATTTCGTCTCATTTAAATTTTTTTATTGTGCACATGTCATAACCTTACCAATTAAATAGGGTTGATGACGATTTAATTCAACAGTAAATAATATTTCAAGTCACTTTTTAAAGTATCATTATCACCAGTAATAATTCTGAACGAATAACTATTTTATGAGCATTTTACTCTTGAACAAAACCACATTCCCTCACTCGTGAATAGCAGAGGAGAAGTTGGAATATTAAACGTAACGAATGACTGCTTACGACAAAACCAGTGTACAATGCAAAACACTGTATGGCAAATTCAATGCAATCGCCTGAAAATAATAATATGCAATGTAATATGCTTACTTTACTACGTATTTTCATAAAAACTCCAACGTCTGTCGTATTTTGTGAGTAGTTCAAAATGTATTTGGAACAAAAATAAAAAACAAAAATTACGACTTGTGGCTGTTTAAGCTCCATTGTTTGGGCGTTTGAAATGGAGCCTTTAACTTTATCCGTTTTATTTCAAATGTTTTTTTTATAATTCTACAGCAGCCCAAACTGCTCAGAGGAGAAACCAAGACCACAACCAAATTTAATTATACTCTTGTGACAAAATCTGTGCGTTTGATGTCTACGATGGATCCAATGTTTGACCATTTATTTGAATGGGAAGTAGAAATAAAAAAATGCATTAACTGAACACATAAAGAAGGCTCAATCCACACCACCCTTTCAAAAAAATGCCTAAAATAGTGAAAAACTCGTACTCAATTGTAAAGCATTTAAGGACGACAAGAGCCTTGTTGTAATTAATAATTTTGAAGGAGCCGATATTCATCCATCAATCGAGTTTTCCGTGATTCTCAGACAACTAGACTTTGCTATTGGCAGCACCTAGTATTTTGGCCTAATTGAAAATTATAATAAATACGAAGCCGAAACGATGTGCATCCCAATGGAATTGATTCCAAAGTTAGATGACAACTTTTACAAAGATTGATCAACGGAAATTTACCAAATGGTTTTTAAACGGTATTGCTCCGTTTTAAAAGAAGATTGTGTGATGGACGTGCAAGTTGGTGTGCTGTATATTCGTTGGTATATCTGTGTTGTAGGATATTTAAATGAATTACATTAATATGCAGTGAAATACAATATGAAAGTTTCCACTGAGTTTGGTATTAGTGTGGTCCTAGTGAAAGCAAGCAATGATACACATACGCAGATTATATATTCAGTATCTTTAATGCACGAAGTACGTCTGTTTTATCACGGAATTTGATGAACTGTTTAGTTTATCATTATTTACATGCTATTTTCGTAGATTCCAGAATGCATGTTTTCAACATAGATATATACATTCGTTTTATAGATAAAATTATGCAACACTTTTTTTTGCTAAGATTTAGAATAGCTTAGAGAGTTCCGCTCTTAAAAAATGTAGTTTAAAATTTAAATTAAATGTTTAAATGTTTTGCTAGTTTGTATGATTTACACAGCACAACAACAAAAGTAGAGCGAGTAGTACCTGTGTGCTAATCAGCTGCTTGAGAGAATTACACAACAAACCGGACAGTGAGCTTTCTAGACAAAATCAGATAGCCCTCTGAGCTTAATAAGGCAGTTGGGGAAAAATATTTATTATTTATTTAAACTTTTGATGTGACACAAATTGTTATCTTGCTTTTTTTGTAACGGTGAACAAATCTTACAGAAAATGCACATTTGCAACATTTGTAATAAAACATGACACACACTCGACTCAAAAAGAGTAACATATGTACTTATATTTGCATGTGTGTATTTTTCATATAATATGGTAAACGTTATAAACGTAACATAAATGTTATATATTCACCAAAATCAATATAAATTCCATAGAATATATATTCTATATTTTGAATTTAAAGGTACACTATACATATGTAGCCTTGAATAAGCTTAACTAAACATATGTAAAAGAAAGGCAAACAAAAGTAATAATATCATATTGGGATATGCATTATCATTTGAATTCAAGTGAATCTTGAAATAAAAGCTAGAAATGAATTATAATTCCTAGATGACATGACAAAAGCGATTTCTTAATTGAAAAATATTTTTTGGACTATCAGCTGGAAAAATTTAAATGTTCTAAGATTTAATTAATAATTGAAGATTAGAATGATTAGAATAAGAAGGACCCTTGAGACCCTTGGGGATTTGCATTTATTTTACACTGGTATTTAAATCAAACAATTGTGGTTAATTGACGTTCAACAATCGTTCCTTGAAATTTATTGTTACACATCTAACGAATTTTAAAATTAAGTATATTTCAGAACAAATATTTTTGTTCTCACAAATTTATAAAGCAAAACATGTAATTTTTCTAAGTTATTTTGCTTAATGCACCAAAGTTTAAATCATTTTTTTGGCACAAAATATAAATAATTTAGAAATATTAAAATTTTATCATTTGAATATTTTTTCTGTGCAGAATGTTTTCAAAATTAACTTTACGAATCTTCACAATCTAATATTTTACTTTTTTGAATATTCTTATAATCCATCCTTTTAAAGGTACAAGTGAGCTCTGGAAAGATTTGTCGTTGAAGTTACAGTTGCAGCTGCTACAGTTCTTGACACACCTCTCAAAAATTGTGATGTATTAATTTCCCGTAAGACTCTAGAAAAGAAATTATCACATATATTATAATGAGTAAATTATGAACAATTAGTATAAAGAAAGCTTCGTTATACATATGCGTTTATAAAATATTTCATATAAGCCACAGAGCTATTTTTACTTACACGGTCACTTCTGATGTATTTGCAGAAGAATGATGGCAGCGTGTAGAGGGCTTGTAGTGATGATGACTACAATTTGTACATCTGTACGTACTCCCTGTTCTCAGCTCATGTTGATTATTAGTCCGAGGAGATGCGATGCGACAACTTGTTGCACTTGAGTTCCTTGTTCGACACACTGCCACATTTCGTATTTTTGCCCAATATTTTTTCATGTAATTCCCGTAAATTATTGGATTTACACACGAGTTGGAGACGGCCGTTACGAAAAATGCTTCGTGAATTTGAGGATCCACTATTTTATCTGCTGACTCAAAGTCCAACATGTACCTTTTGTGTTTTAAAATAATGAATAATTTACAGTGACAACGAAAAATATATTTAGGGAACTTTAAAAAATGGAAGCGAATGGAAGTAAAATAAAATAGTCTAAAATATTACTTACCACAAGGTCATGGCAACGTAAGGTGTCCAACACAAGACAAATACAGTCACAATGACCATGGAGAGCCACAAAGTTTTTCGTTTTGCTCTGGTTATGTTAGATGCATTGTCACTTCGCCTCAGTACGTTACTTCCACTCCGTGCTCCTTTAAAAAACAAAAAAAGTTTTGTTTTAATAGACTGCTTAGAATTGATTGCCTACAATCCAACAGAAACATTTCCCTGTAAAAAAAATCGGAACTTCTGTTGCCCAACCTACGGATCTAGCTAAGTTGTATTGTAAACATTCTTTATTGATGCTTGTTGTCTAAAAAATATTTAGTCTTAAACATCCTATAAGAAAATTAAATTAATATTTAGCAATCTTTGTTCAACGTGTTTTTCTAAAAAAACATCCTTAAGAATACAAGTGTAATATGAATATAAAAATGTCTATCATAAAATCTGAATGTTGTATCAAGAAAAGGACTTAATACAAAATCACCGTTAAATCGAGAAAAAAGTCCTACAGCGATTTGGCATTTGCTTTTCACTTAAATGACAACTTGGGGAATATTTTTTCCATATTTACATACCAGTTTGAGGACAGCATTCAAAAACAATAGCTTGTGTCTTGTGTCCACTACCTTTTAAAGAAATAAAGGAAGCCCGGAAGCTATAATAAAAATGGCAAATATGGATTACCGTAAATGTCTGCGAGTGAAAACACAATCATATTTTTAATATCCGATCATGTGTAACAAACAATGCAAAAACACATAGTATTTAATATATAACAATTTATATAATATACACACATTTATTTTAGTGCATGGTATCACAGGGGTAATTTTTTTTAGAAAGATTCATGACTTAAGATGTCATTACATTTTTACACAATTTTTGGTGAATGTACTGCCGCCCACCCAATTTAACCCAATTCAATACATTTTTCATGTAAACGCTCCCAAACTACGTAGCTTATGCTTTACAGTTCGTCATATATGTACAAGCGGAAAAGAAAAGCGCCACTGGGGATTCCTTGAAAAGGTGGCTTGCTAAATTTTTAAATGCATTCATCATTTTTAATCATTTTCCTTCCGTATTGTTCAATTTCTATCCCAGATGGCACAAAAGCATTTTAAATTTGCACAAATCTCTTTTCACAATGACGAATAGCTAGGAGTTGGGAATCTTTTTATTTATTTTGTTATCGAAAGCAGAGACCAGCGAGGTAGCTTCTCAAATATTTATAATCTTTAATATTATATCCTATCTTTGCGTCACATCTCCTGGTACTGAGACTAAAAACGTTAGAAGAACTTAACGAATTCTGATTTCACTTGTGAAAGCACGCACTTATTATGTAGGGAAAGTATAACAATGTTTATTTCCAAGGGAATTCATGTCTGCACAAAATGTCGGACATCCGAGGTTTTCTACAAATGCACGATAACTAGGAAAACGGGAAGCTCTGAATAATCATTAATACGTCACTCTATTTGAGGTCTTCCGTTAATTATTACCGCTATTCAAATATATACATCAAAATATAATATTACAAGCATCACATAAAAGTCTCATTATTTTTCGGAAGGTTTTGGTAATTATTTGATCTCCCAGTACCTCTTTAAATTACCACATCACTAGTAGCAGCCACCTCGGTCAATATATATTTAAAACAGTCGAATGCATGCATAATTAATTTTTGATCCGAACAAAAACATTTAAAATCAGCGTAGGAACTATCAGAAAAAGCTTTTAAACATTTTTTACTCTAGAACTTCTGACGGAAAATGTGGTGGAAAAGTAGTCATTTTAAAGTGCAAAGATATGTTATACCTTCTAGTAACGTCTTAAATTTCAACTTGGGTTCATTAAAAAAACAATGGTGAATGGGCTATACTCAGTCATCAATGAGCATATATAAATGTCTGAGTATAATTTTGTGTGCTCTGTGCAAACGCAATTCAAGGACATAATTAATTATTAGAACTTACGACAGTGCTCATGGTGCTCACGACTTTTCCTCGCAATTGTGTATAGGACCATAGCATACGTGCCTATGATGACGATCAAAGGAGCAAAGTACATGACAATGAGGGACAACAAGTTATACATCACCTCCTTGCTCAGTGAGAGAAAGTAGTCCGAGTTGGAGCACAGAAGGAATGAAGGATACAATGGATGACTTTGAACTCTGAAAACCAGGATCTGAAAAATAAGTAAAAAATATAATGAACTTTAGAAAGCTATTTTTGGATTTGTTAAGCACAAGCTTACATTTTAATACTCATTGGTTTCGTGGAACAAAAAGTTCTAAACCGTTTTTCTTCACTATTTTATAGTTCAACTGTAGCTGAAAGGAGTTTGCTGGATGTTTTAGTGTAATGAGGCGTCTTTTATAAAGATTTTGTATAATAAATAGCTGTCTAGTTCCAGTTTTATACAAAATTGAGTAGTGGTTTCCCTGTCTGTCCGAGTTGGCGGTTGTTTAAGGTCAAATCAGTACTAATATATGGGAGCATATGATGGATGTTGGTACTTGGTATGTATACCTGAAATATATGCTTTACTTTGTATTAGGCTTAATGTTGATGTATTTACCTATTGAACGGTTCCTGTAGTCTAGTGGGGAGGGAGTATAATTGGGGCATTGAGAGATTCGAATGTCGATCATAGTGCTGTTTCAATTGTAAACTGCACAAACTCTCTATTATCAACTTAGCAACATGATTACTATAGATTTTGAACCGAAAAGTTTGTTCTCTTGCTCATAACGCAGTTAATGAACTCATTAGATCAAATAGACTACAATATTTCAAAACAAGTTGAAATTATAGAAAACAAATGAAATGCATATAGTCATGATGAATATTTAAATATATCGCAGTGGGTAATTCACCCTAACCTAAGTCCCGAGTCAGTGACATGACTTTGTTCATTTGTTCTTCAAATAAAAGTTTTTTTTTGTCTAATATTGTAAAGAGAAAGCAAGTGAAAAACGTTCTCTTCTACTCAACTTAAAGTAAATTATTTATACTTTAGAAGTATTCTGCTCCTTTGTTACTCGAGCCGAAACCGTAACACGAACTACAAAATAAGGGATCTTTGAAGAAGATTATTCTGTAAACATTTTAGTTGTACAAAAAAAAGCAAAGGGTACACACTCTCAAAGGATTATGTGAAACGTTTTCTTCAATCGCAACTTTCTTCAAAGTAGTTTCCACATGTTAAACATGCTAAAACACGGTCTGTCTTTTTAGTCGTTGAGTGTTTTATAGAAAGAGCGAAACATCTAAATGTCTAAATGAGCATCGCAGATCGACTATATACTGATATATGGCCACAAAATTTGAAACTAGGTGAGTTATGTGCGTTTGCCATCTCAATCGAAACTTTTTTTTTGTGAAATCTCAGAGAAAAGGATAAGGTTAGTACAATATTTGTAGACCAAATATATGTACTTTTGAAGATTAACTGATAACATTGGCAATGTGTACATTTGGTCTATCTAATGCATCCATGTTTACTCTTATTATTGCTTTTAAGTAAAACAATATTGATGCATATAATGATGTTTGATCTTACAAGCGAAAATGTTGGTAATGTGGGTAGTTTCTCAATAGCTACATAATGTAAAATTGAGAACCGTTCAGATTGCCCCATTCGATCTTTATTCTTTTGATTTTGTTTCAGTGTCTTTGATAAGTTTAATGGTAATTATCTTCCAGACAGAAATTTCGCAATGATGTGGGTTTTCACTGCAACTGGGATTGCTATGCGTGTAAATATATATACTAATTAGAAGGGTTCCATGTATTTATGTTCAGCTTTTTACTCTTTCGATGATGTTTTACACGTTTATTTATTTCCGTCACATCAAATTGCTCAACAAAATTTGTTAGAATTTAAAAATATGTATTCTCATTATTACTATAGACAGAGATAAAAGAAATTAATCCCAAGTTCATTGGAATGGTGCAGTCTGAAGCACATTCTGTATCCACTGGCATGCATAATTAATAGCCCATAAGGTAATAGAATTACGTGGGTCGTGCTTTTCTCTTTAGTCTACTTGCGTCGGTGGTGGGAGAGATTGTGAAAAGATCAAACTGATCTTAACCAACTCAACATTGTAATTACGCAATGCAATATGCACCTTTTGAAATAGACCCTAGTAACTACTTCTGTTGAAATACTCTCGTTTGAAGAGGTTATGCATCATAAAAATAAGTCATTCATGTGCAGAATTTGTGGGGAAACAGTAGCTGTTCTCTAGTACTCTATCAAAGTATGCAGATGCTTTAAATTCATCTCCTTATGCGTTATGCATAACTATTGAGCAATGAAAACAAATGCAAACATATGAGGGTTTGAAGTTGCATTGCTTATTTATTACTACGTTATTACTAGTACGTAGCTGAAAGTGAAGCTCAGCTAGTATTTACTTTATCGTGTTTGTCTGTCTGTCTGCCACGCTGCCACGATTACTCAAAAACGAGGTGACCGTATTCTTTCAAATTTGGCTTGTGGGTCACTATGGTAATGGCCAAGAACCTTATTGATTTTCATCCTACTAGGTCAAACCCCAAGGTCAAAGGGCAGGGTTGAAAGTTTTCAACATTTTCGTAGTGGACATTTAAATAGCGCTATCAAAGTCTTTCGTGGAGTATATCACGAATAATAGGTCAATTTAGGTCAAAGTGGCCTCACAGGGTCCGAAATCGGGGTCAAAATATGTAACGTCAAACATACATATGTCATGTGACATATCATTCGAAATCTCTTTTCATTAGAAACAGCAATGGCCATCCCTAGCGTCATAATGAGTTGTATTGTTTCAGCTACATCGTTGTGATCGCTAACAGAGGGTTTATTTAAATTTGAACTTTACTCAAAGTGGATATTAAATTGCACAATATATATTTTCTTACCTGTGGCACCGCAAACATAATGGAAGAAGCCCACGCCAAGCAAAGCATATTCCTTACTCTTTTCATTCCTCCGATAAACTTAAGTGGAAACACAATAGCAAAGAATCTATCAAGACTAATACAAATCATAACGGTGGAACTCAGATATAGCCCAAAAGCTCGAAAAAACTGAGCTAGTTTGCACAACCCGTCCCCTCCATACCACTGGATTGTAAGTCTCCAGAAAACTTCGATAGGGATCACAACAAATGTGACAACAAGGTCTGCAGTGGCGAGATGCCAAATTAGCACTTTTATTCTTGACCGGCTCAATCGTCTTCTCCAAAATATCTCTCGTCCAACAGATAAAAAGACAAACAAGTTGCCCGGCGCACCAATGCAAAACAGGAGTAGATAGGCAATCACAACGTTTCTCGAGTTTGTACTCAATTTTTTAAAGTTCTCTGGGATCACTGACGAAGCAATTTTTAGCAAGGGGTGTTCTGAATCATCAAGATCACCGTTTTCTTCAAGAATATTGGATCCTGCGCCAGAGAAATTATATGATGTAAAATGTTCGCTTGTTTCACTGTTCAAGTTATCACTGTCGATCAAATAGTCGAAAATGGATGTGGCCGGCATTATATAAATGGTAAGACAATCTTTTGACTAGATATCTCTTTTTTGAAAAAAATTGTTGGAAAATCCTGCCCCCATACAAACTTTTAATTAAGATGATTTAAGAAAAAATATATGAAAAAATGGTTAAACTGACGAGTTCGTTAAGTATTTTGAAACTGAGAGCCTGAATGAAACTTGGTGTGTTTCCAAAAACCACTTTGAGAAGTAAGTTGATATGTTTTAGTTGGATAGTTGTTGCTTAGTCGCTTCCAGACTTAGCACTGAGCTTGGTGAAAGAACTTTCTCTCGTATTTTACTCGCTTTCACATCATCATATTCCAGAGTTGCTATTCCAGAGAGTATGTGGGTAAAGTGGCTCAGACAGCTAAGCTGTTTTACTTGTTGCCTTTTTTACTTCCTTCTTGTTTGAGTGGATATCAGCAGCGGTAATATTTTTTCGTGTGGTGTTTATGCATAGTTTTCTTATTGAAGAGAGAATTTTAAAACATATTTGTCTCATTTCCGTTATTAATGTTTACCATTGAACAAAAATTAAATTTATGGTTATCTTAATCAAATCCACACACAAATTTAAAACTTTGTCATATAAATACAGTCGTTTTAAGTGCATCTTGTCCTGTATTCCCTAACCTTACATACTACACATCACACTCTCTGTAAACAAATGATCACACATAAAACATGTTAATGCTTCCGATGCTTCCGGCCACGAAATTTTATGTTGCTGACGATTAAGCCATAATTAAACATCTATTTAAATATTAATTAAACGCATTTATTAATTATTGGGATAAATTAAAATGGAATGATTAAATGGTTAGATGCGTGGGAGGATACGGAACTATTGGCCAGTTTGACTTAGAGCTCAACAAGATGGGTTTGCCGAGAAGGGTAGCGGATAAAATTAGAGAAAATGTTTCCATTTCCATATAGTGTAAGCATTTACACTATATTATACTGATACAAATGTTTATGCATGTATTTTTCATGTGTAATGGAAAATTTTATGTTTTATTTTATGTATAGTCATCAATATATATTTCATCGAATATAATGCAGTGAAATGAACGAGCATTTTTTATTCATTATTTTGCTCAATGCACCACATTGTAAATCATTTTTGGACGCATTATATTATAAATTTAAAAGAGTTGAAAATTATATAATTTGAATTTTTTTCCTGTGCACAATCTTTTCAAAATTTACTGTGCGACTACCCACCTTGTCCATATTTTACAATTTCCTTATAATCCATCCCTTTAAAGGTACAAGTTAGCTCTGGAAACATCTGTCGTTGAAGTTAAAGTTGCAGCTGTTCCAAGTCTTAACACACCTCTTAAAAATTGTGAAGTATTAAGTTCCCGTAAGAATCTGGAAAGAAATGTCCACATCATGTTTAAAGCTTAAAATACACTAATTTTACATTACGAGACTCCCCGAAGAGCGAATTACTGTCTGGAGTGCTTAAACTTTTAAAGATTTAGTTAAAAGGAAACTTTAGTTAGAATCAACAAAGGAGGAGACATTAAGGGACCAGATCGAAGAAAAAACGATTACTAGAATTAACCACTTCTTAGACAGAAAAAAATCGAGATAAGTTTAAAAGTCAAACAAATTTGGCTGAAGGGTGAATAAAATTTCGATGAAAATTGATTACTTAGTTGATTTTTTAAATTTAATATTGCCATATGCACAAGGAATGATGAAAACAATGGATGACTTTAAACTCGGAAAACTAAAATCTGAAAAAAATAAAGATACAAAGAACTTTAGAAAGTTATTTTTGAACTTGTTATGAACAAGTTTATACGTTTTAATTAACAAACAGGTTTTTGTGGAACAAACAGTTCCAAATTGTTGTTTTTTCTTCATTATTTAAAGTTCATTTATAGTGCTTTCTTGTAATAAGGCGTGTTTTTAGGAGATTTTTTTGAAACGTAGTCTGTGTTGGCAATATATGTATGTATGCTTGAAGTTGTCATTGATAATTTCCTATAAGCACTGAAGTTTCAGTGAAAGGACTTTTACTATTGTGCCCCGCCCATATTAATTACACTAATGTGTATTTACAAAAAGACGTTTCTTTAAAATTTGTTCATAAAATGGGAGTTTTTTTTGTCTAATATTGTAATGCGAAAGCACATGGAAAACTTTTTTTTCGCGCGACTTAAATTTAATTACTTTATTCTGATTTTTTCTAAAAAAAACTCCTTTGTTAGTCGAGACGAAACTAAGGCACGATCTTACAAATAAGGGATCATTGAAGAATATTCTTGTGTAAATATTAGTTGTACAAAAAAACCAAGGGCAGACACACTCAAGGGATTATTTATAACGTTTTGTAGCATCTTTCATCAAAGCGGTGTTTTTAGTTGTTCAGTTTTTCTATGAGCAAATTTTTTTTAAAGAATAAGAGCAAAACATGTAAATGGCCATATGAACAATCCTTTCATACGTTATAATTTTGACTTCGTATACCAAAAATTGAAACGAGGTAAGTTATGTGTGCGTTTCTTCTCTCAATCAAAGTATTATCGAGTATCAGAGAAAAACGAGAAGGTTAATACGATATTTATATTAACAGGAAACATAAGAGCAGCTTTTTTAAATGATAGGTAAAGTATAAAAAACTACAAGATGTCAAAGTGTGATAATAATTATCATCAAAACAAATATTTCGCAATGATGTGGGTTAAACTGGAACAGGGATATGCGATGCTTACATGTAAATAATAATTAAAAAGGGTTTTATGTATGTACGCACGTGTGTAATTATTTTTTAATTGAAAGGGGAGAGTTGTCAAAAAAGTGAAAAAAAAAAACATTTTGACTAAAAGTTATTTAGATGAAAAAAAAATTAAAATAAAAATTAAAAAATAAAGTGGACGAATAAAAACTGAATATTTTGTTGGCTCTAATTATTTAAAAGAAACATATATTAGTATTTTCTTGGCTAATCCTAAAAACATTACTAACTTTTTTTAAACATTTTTAATTAATCTTACTTACTTTGATATTCATCGATAAAAGTTTGTGTGACTTTCAAATCACCATTTGTGTTCAATAGTAATTTGAATTTGGCCGTAATGGAAATTGACAAAAAAAAGTACAATTCGTCAAAGATGATATTTAGCTAAACTGTCATTTGTTCAACTTTTATTTGTCAATCTCCCCTAAAACATTTTTTTAACTCAAATCTCAGCTTTACTTATTCGATGATATTTTACAAGCTAATATATTTCCACCACATCCAATTGCTCAACAAAATTATTGCTATATAAATATATATATTATATACTTATAAATACTATAGACAGATATAAAAGAAATAATCCGAAGTTTATGCATAATTCATAAACCACAAGGTAAACAATACCATCAATTAGGTCGCGCTTTTCTCTTTACCCTACTTGTGGTGGGAGAGATTGTGAAACGTTAAAAACGACATTTCCCAACTTACCACTAAATTTACGTAATGCGAAATATGCACAAGTTGAAATACACCATATGAAGGAGAACATACAGTTATAAAATTTCACAATACGTATATATATTTCTTACTTGCGGCACTGCAAACATAACGAAAGAAGCAAACGCAACACAAGGATACCCTTTTCATTCCTCCGAAAAAATTGAGTTGAAACACAATTGCAAAGAATCTATCAAGACTAATACAAATCATAACAGTGGAACTCAGATACAGCCCAAAAGCTCTAAAAACTGAGCTAGTTTGCACAACCCGTCGCATCCATACCACTGGATTGTAAGTCTCCAGAAAACTTCGATAGGAATCACAACAAATGTGACAACAATCAGTTTGAGTAGTAAGTTGATAATATGTTTTGTTTGGATAGTTGTTGCTTAGTCGCTTCCAGATATAACACTGAGCTTGGTGAAAGAACTTTCTCCGGTATTTCACTCGCTTTCACATCATCATATTCTGGAGATGCTATGAAAACTCAAAATGTAAGTGGAGTGGCTCAAACAGTTGAGCAGTTTTTTACTTGTTGCCTTTTTTACTACCTTTTTTGAGTGGATATCAAGCAGTAATATTTTTGTGGGGTGTTTGTACTACAGTTTTAAAGGATACAGCATGCAGTTGTCTCATTTCCAGTATAAATGTTTACTAATGAAAAAAATCAGTGTGGTTTTTTAAAAGAAAATTACATTTTTCTTCAAGTTACTTTCTTGCTTTGTTTAAATATGATCTAAATAACTATTTAAATTATATTTTACTAACATTTGTTAAACTATCATTACAAAAATGTTATCATTATAACAGAGAAACTATAACTTTTCGTTATTTGTTGAGAAAGTGTTGAAATGATACTTTTTTGTAGCATATTATAAATATGTGGCAACCAAACTGTTTCGTTTTTTTAAAAGTTCAACGAGAGCCGATCCATGCCCAACCAATTTAGCAATAGGTTTATCAATTCATTGGTACCAACGCGAATTTTTTATATGGTGTCCCTTTTATATCTACCATAGTGGCTAAACCCAAAAAAACTGGATACTCAATTTATTGGTTAAAAACTCATACTAGGATATAATATGCACGAATTTACTACATAAATACTACTAAAGGATCAGTAAAATGAATTATTTTGGCATATGAAATATTATAGCTCTACTTGTATTGCAATTAATTAACGATTATATTGAACAATAGTCATAATTTTTTTTGTAATTGAATTGCCCATATAATTGTATTTTTATAAAAAATGTATTGAAAATTTTAGTTTTCCATAAGATTTTTTGTTCATATTTTGCTTATTTGTTATAAATTCAATTCTAAATTTACCTTAGCGTTCTACCAGCTCAAAATATTTTTTTAAAATAGTTATATATTATTTTAATTCTATTGCGAAATGAAAAAAATTGATAACTTAGTTTATACATGAATACGTATCACACATACGTCTTCATGTTACATATAAAGAGAAAATAACTTTGTTATATGTTTAAGCGCTGTGGCAAACCAAGCTATATTTGAACGTTTTGTATAAATAGCAAACTTAGGTCAAACACGTGCTTTGATATAACTTTCATTTTTTGAGTAGCTCTTTGCATAGAGTACCCATAACCAATAAACAACATATTTTTACTCATTTTTTTTCAGTAATAGCGACATATAAAGCTGGACATATGATGTTGAAATCCTATGTCGATTGATCTTTGCCCACGTGACTTTAGGAATATAAATAAGTTCAAAAAACCTTAAAATAATATCCTAAAACAACCTTGGTGGGTTAGAATAAGTTGGGACTTCAGAACGGTAGCAATTATATTCTAAGAATCTTAATTCAAACTTATTCATGATAAAAATTAAGGACTAATTTTGAAAAGTAAGCTGCAATATATAAAAAACCTCTACTTAAAAAATAATATTCGTAAAAACACTTCCTTTCTTGTATCAACTCTGAAACTTTACATTAAAACTATACTCCAACTAATCATGTTGCTTTCCAAAGGAGCATTTCAAGTTTTATTTATACTTCAAACATTTAGCCCAATACCCTTTTCGGTTGATATAAACAACCATCGTTTCAAAAACAAGCTCAAACTAAAGCGACACAGTAGCCAATACAAAATATTTTCAGAAATCTCAATTTTATTTGTGATCCTTCCCATCGGACTATTTCGTATTTTATGGCTTCTACTCAACTGGAATTCTTATACATTTGCTAATGTTACTGAGCTAATCATTTACTCAATTTTTACCTCCACCATTTTAATCTATCTACCAGTATGTATATATTTTAACACTGAAGCACACTCTGTCGTAACTAAGTTAAATGGCGCAGATTCTGCCAACATGGTATTATTCCATATTTGCTCTGTTTTGGACAAATAAAGTCTTCAAAGGGATTTTTCTAGCTACTTGTGAAGCTTACGTGACAATTAAATTATATAACAAAGTAAATTTTATTTTTTATACGTTTGGACCATCTATGAGTTTGCTGTGTTTTGTAATATCTATTTTGTTTACATATATGCTAAGTATACCGTCTACAAATTTTAAACAATTTAAATGGCTTTGGGTAACTGGAATACGGACAAGGGAAAAAAGACAAGTGGTAGCTTCACTTAAACTATGTGGATGTCATATTGGTCCGTATGGGAATGTTACAAGGAAGCTTGGTATACTCATTTGCGATGATATTATTAATAATGCTGTCAATGCGGTATTGCTAGATTCATCTTAGGTGAATTGGTTTGTCAAAAAAAAGTTATTTAATTAACGCTACGTGGAAATGTGAATGAGCTAATTTTTATTGGTCAAATATTAATTACATTAATTATTTTCATAGATACAAAAATCGATCTATCTATTAAATCATACTTTAAGCATGACTGATACAACAATTTGTTTAAAAATATTTTATTGATTGAAGAAAAATATTTTTTTGGACTAGCTCTTGCGTAAATTACTTAAGATTAAATATTCATTGTTATGTAAACCCATGTTTTAATGTATCATTTTGCCATAACAGACAAGACGACGGAACAATGCATTTTTCAATCTATAGAAAATCAACTCACACCGATAAGTACCTAGATTGGCATTCAGTCCACCCCAAAGCTCACAAGATAACTGTAGTGAACACTTTGGTACAAAGAGCACTGAAAATTTGTGATTCCGAATTCATGGATGAAGAAATCAAATACATTACAGATGCCCTGGTTTTTATGAACAATTACCCCAGAAAATGGGTTGAAGCTCATATA
>JAQFZG010001220.1:0-22846 GCA_034695465.1 Entomobrya nicoleti | reverse complement strand
CATTTAAAATGCCGCGCACAGTGAACGAATGTTTTCAAAACGTACAATAAAATGAACGATCACATGGAAATACTTTTCGTCAGCGTTCATTATATTGCACGGTAACAAAGAAAGGGTTAAGACGTAAAAGGACAGTCAATCGTGTCAAAATGAACATTATTTACTTACCAACTGCCATCTAAAGTTCGTTTTTAACTTTCAAAGATGCCACATGAAAGGAATACTAACACACACTTTCCCCTTTTATTTTTCAAATTAAGTAGTTTTATTTTTGTATCATTTCAACTTACAACTTCAAAATGAATTTTTGCAGTAATAAGGAAGGAAACATGTTTTTTCGAATGGCTAAAATTGTAAATCCGACGGTCGGATATTGAAGAATCTCAAATCTTGCTTTTCAAATTGCACACCCACCTTGTATTTATGCCTTCGGTATTGCATCATCAATGTTCAAAATTTGCCGTTATTCATTATTACGTCATACGAACATTGCATAGTTGATAGAAGAGCCGTGATTTTTTTACGTCAGCTCTTTCGGTCTGGATAAAATGAAGATAAATTTGCACACGGTCTATTGATTTATAACTTTCGATCTGTAATCCTTTCACCTTTTAACGACTAGATAGCGAATAAAATATTATTGTGCCATTTTAATGTTTTGTTTTCTACAAAAGTTGCATGCGAATATTTTCCAATGGTGTCAAGTTCAGGTTAGTATACATTTGAACGCGATTATTCGGGTTTTTAGTGACATTTATTGCTATTCCTACACAATTAGAGTTTATTTTTATTTTGTTACTTGCAAAGATTTCAAAATCCTGAATTCAAGTCATATGCCTCGTTCTCACCATTAATCATTATAACGATGATTTCCATTTTATCAAGGGAAATCCCACGCAAGGTTGTTTTTCCTGCAAGACTGAACAAACAACAACACACACCCATGCATGTCATCATTTTTATCTTTCTACCTGATAGGACTTATGATACATCATTATCGTATTTTTAGTGCATGTGATTCATTGCTTTATGATGTTCATTTGAATTTGAATATCTTATTTAATATATATAGCCTGCTTGCCCCGAATAAATTCTTCAACAACTACAGCTTATGTAGAGAGCACAGCGTCTTTCCAGAGAATCAGAAGATAAATAGTTCATGAAAGTCTATCCATCTTATTCCATTTTTGTTGTTGTTGTATAATACAAAGCACATAGCTAGCAGGAATCTGTATTTACCTTCTCAACTTTCTCTGCCGACCTTAATATTTACAAACTATGGGTGTAGTATAGGCCAGGTCAGCGCTTATGTCAGTTTGGCTTGCAGCGTTTTTCAGAAAATAAATCTAATTTCTATAACATTGTATCACACACCTTATTAAATTTCCTGCTTTATGTGCTATTATGGGCGAACATATATCATATTAATAGTGTTCACTTCCATGGAAAAGGGAAATTGTTGCGTTTTTCTTCTCCCACCGCACGATATGTCTTTGGTTTCCAGAATAAACTTTCCCATATTTCCCAAGAAGAATGAAATGAGCTGACCGAAAGCACAAAGATGCTATGTTTATATTAGTTTGCTTGCTTTGTATGTTCTATAGTAAGTAGTAAAACTTTTAGTGAGTAATAACTACAATCTTCAAAAGCTCTGAGCGGTAAAAATAGGCACCACGAGGACACTTTATAAGATACCACAATTCTTCGATGCAGCATATAGTACTTAAAATACCATTGTATAAGTATGTATACCTACCTAGCTACCTACGCACATGAATATTTTCTCCTTCTTATACGTCGTTCTATTTCAAATTTCCTGGACCCCTGAGTTCCTCAGACTAACTAAATAGTTACAATAAGACAAGCAATCATAATCCTTCTTTCATTCCAGATATATAAAAAAAAACTCAGACGTAGAACGTGGGGTTTCACGGTCTTGATCTTCCGTACACAACACAATATGTGTGTGTTTACGCAAGACCAGCCCATTTCCTAAATTTGTCGGTTGGAACTTTTGTATTTACGGCAATGTTAAGTTATACGTTAGTTTTAACGGACAAATTTAGGAAATGGGCTGGTCTTGCGTAAACACACACATATATTCTTAAACTCGGATATGCATACATACATACATTTATGTAACAGTTGCGTCAAGGCTCCAGGTTCAGACACAAAAAAAAGAAAACTGGTCCGTTTAAAGAAAAAAGAGAAATAATGCGAGGGTAATAAAGTTTTTTCATGAAAAGTAATGCCGTAATATCTTATTTTCTACTTTATTTAATATCTTATATACGCACACCTTAGCCCGCCTGTTTTAGATGACTTTTCGTAACAACGAAATAAAATGGATTTTCTTGTAGCCTAACACTTTTGTAATGTACTTCACTTAAAAAGTTGCGATATACACACTTTATGTGCAAAACAGATATTTTTATAGCAAAGTATAAGAACAGCGAAAAATACGCACTAGCAAAGGGGATCCACGACCACCCGTAAACATTCCCCCCCATTCTCCATACCATATTTATTGGATGTATTCGCGATGAAGTAAAAGGTGAAATGCCCTGCCACATTATCAAATTGCAACTCTGCCTTTTTTTCTCTATGCATATTGCATACAAATATACAACTCATACTATTTGTTGCAGAAAGGGTCATATCAAACAGACTGATAGGAAAAGTAGAGTTCGATGTTCTTTCCTCTGATTCGTAAAATAGAAGAAACGAATAATACGTAAGTAGGAAAGTGAAAGACAAGTTCTCCTGGCGAGCAATTCGTCATCTCGCTTGTTAAACTCCAAACTAAAATCAGCAAGCCAGGATGTAATTTCATAGAACAGAATAATATGACCAAAACAAGTGGAAAACAAGAATGAGGCTTTCAGCAGCAGCGAGCAACTCGTCTACCAAGAAAGATCGCAGAGTGTAATATCTCCCTGAAGTCATCTTGTTGTAACTAACTCTGGTCGGACGTCTCAACCATGGTACTGATCGTGAGTAGTATATAATATACATTCATAAGCAATGGGATGCAATGCAAGTTATATATTATGCCAACATACACACAGAGAAAGTATATCTTCCCCTCCTCGGTTCCATAGTGCAAAAATTCAATAACATCAGCGCAACAGACCAAAAGACGACGGGAAATTGGAGAGCGAGAAGTCTACTATTACTTAACGCCGAAACTTTTACGAGTACTAAAAATAAAACTTGGGATGGCATGGCAGGATGGGGGAAACAGCAAAATTAGACAGACGTATCTCAAATTTTCTTGTTTCTTAAAATAAAAAAACGTGAAATTTGAGTTTCTCATAGGTAAACTGAAATATTATTCAATTGCCCCATCACGGAGAAAGTACTTCTGACCACAATTCAGGATGTTACTTAATGCAATTGAGTTGAAAGAGTACTTGACGCGCTATACAGTCAGTATACTCATGTACACTTTTGTGTCCCGTTGTTACTACAACCCATTCTCTATTTTTCCCTGGTGCTTCATTGCTCAAGAGCTCTTGAAACAACTGGAAAATTGTCCTATTAAGTACAAAAGGTAGATAGGATAGGAGTCATACTATACATAAATTGTGAATGTAGTCAATAATAATAGTAATTGAATAAAGAAAAATGTATGCAAGCTTTGTACTTCTTGTACATAATCTACCTTGATAAAAGACACAGTGGTTCAAATACGAGACAAAGTAAATCGTATGCCTCACTTGAAGCAAGAAATGTATTTTTTGAAGTTATAAAAAGTATTGTAGACTTGAAGAACCTTTTTTAGATTTTCTAAACTTTTTGACAAGGAGTTCTTGATGGTAAAATGTTTACGAGAATCTTCAAGACTTTCGATCGTTTTTTTTTCTCTGTGACACCACAGTTGACTGCTCATCCTTATAATGGGTAAGTTCAATATTATAACTTATCTAATCTACCTGGAAAAAAGCTTGACAAAGTAATATGAAACTTTATTGAAATGTAAACTGAAGCGTGCTGAATGATAAAGGATATCATATTCTCATTATTTCTTATGGAATACTACCGCACCGGCACGGCGCAACCTCTAGCAAAGTAAAGCCGTACTTTCGTCATTTGGTTGTTGTGTGTGATGCAGTTTAAGACATAATGAACTTTCTCCATAATAATTAAAGTGCTTACTATAAAATCTTTTGACTGCAAAGAGGAAGAAGAAGTAGATATTATGTACAAAGTAGAAAAACACATTATTAACTAACAAGCAGTCTGTTACTTAAATGCTTCCTGTCAACCACCATCAGTTGGGAAGTTAGTTAACATTTTGCTTGCTAGTTTATTATGCAAAATATGCTTAAATCTTAGTGAAATTGCAGAAATTATTATCCGGGTACTAATGTGTGTGATATGGTCTTGAAATGTTCTGGTCCTGTCCGATGCAGCCAAAAGGATAAGAAAACTTTTCGCATATATCAGATTAAAACCACATCATGACGCTTTCGTGTATTTACACAACTTCACTTCCTTGTAAACCTGAGTGGGCGTAGTATGAAAATTATGTAAGTTGCTCATTCCTTGTTAAAAGCAGTCCGCTTAACACAAAGTTCAGGATAGGATAAAGAATGCAATAATAAATATGCATAGAAATAAAGTGTCTGCATTCTGCCCAACGAAGAAGGTGACAACAAGTTCCACAGATATTTTAAAGTGCAAATTCTGGCGTGCCATAATGTTGAACTTGTGCATGAGACGTTATAGATTTAAGAACTGATATGAACCGGGGTTTTTACTTATATGCCTCACCTCACCAAGAAGGTAAATATATCTATGCTGTTGCTTCCGCACACATTACACACACAGTACATCCCTTTTTCATTGCTTTCTATGTTTAGCCAGAAAAGTTTGTCGCCTATGTAAAAAGAAAGAATAAACGCTCAAAGGAGAATGTAAAGGCGTAAAAGTGTAAAGATAGCGTAGGTGGTAGGGAAAAAGAAGTCGACTTTATAATAATAAAAATAATAGGACGACAACTGCTGCCATTTTTATAGTTGCATCCCATCTGTGACATGTGAATTTACTGGCACTTTCTCCATCGAAAAGTAAAAGTGAGACCACCTGCAGGCTTTTCCTACATTTTACACATATAAAGGATTATTTTTACAAGAGAAAAGCACAAAGTATGATGTTCTTTCGTTTCTGAGTTTCTTCTTTTCTCTCATTGCCTATATCTACTGACTTTTGACTATCTCTGTTGTTAGCTTTTCGATTTTTTTTTGTGTACGTGTTTATTGTATAAATGTGTAGTATATATATGTACATGTGTAGTTAATAGTTATAGAACTGGGCCTCTTCCTCGATACTGGACTTTCCAATTGCCCCATTCACCATTATGATTACTACAACTACCATAGCCAAAGAAGTTTAGTTTCCCAGAACGAAAGCATAAGAGATGTGTGCTTAACAAAAACACGTACATAAATGAATCCCATGTACAATTGTAAGTATGTATGTATGTCTTTAGGAGAAAAAAGTCTTTCATCCATCCATCCTCATCGTAAGCCATTATGGTTATTACTCAAGACTTTTACAGCCGTCACTGTCATAGACTAACTAACCAGCGGTGCTTCCACTTTAGTAGTTTTTATTGCTTCCTTCATACGCTTGAATATAAGTTACACACAGTGGCTTTCGAATGGAAGATGGAACCACAAATGAAGTAGGAATGAAATCCATTAACAATAAAAGCAAGAATTATTGGAAGAGGCTTACAAATGTAAAGACAACTCACATGTTCCCTTCCCACAAATATAAATACGTAGCAAAATGTATGTACATAAAATAAAATATCTCATTTTCAGCCGCAAATCATAAAGACGTCTCTCGCTGTTTGCAAGATACATAAAGAGAAAGGAAGCATTGTGTATGTTGTTAAAAGTTAAATAGCGCATGCATTTCGTAATAGCAGTAATAAAACTAAAAAACCGGATTATCATTTTCTTTTAACATCACCATTATTTTCACACCAAAGCATGTTGTACATATACATACAATGAATAAACTTAGGTGTTTATGTGTATCTAAAAAAATAAAGAAATTCGAGCACATGTAAGCTTACCTGCATTTCAAATGAATTCAAGCAAATCAGGTTACGTCCAACGAATGAGACGCTCACGTCCGCTACATGAATACAGTCAGAGATCACCAAACGACGAAGTTTTTTGGGCAAAGCTGCATTCAAACCGTCTTCTGTGATTTCATTACATGACATCAGTTCCAGGTCTTGCAACGACTGCAAATGGTCCAATAAGTTAAAAAGCGCCTTATCCGTAAGGCTTGACGAGCATATTTTCAAAGTTTCAACAAGGGCGGCTCCTTGTGGATAGTGGATCATCACGTCTTCAGCGTCTTCATCGGTTGCAGAATGAAGCTTCAGACTGGCAAAGCTACATTCAGAAATAAAATGAGATGTCATCATAAATAAAATATTCTTGAATATGCTTGCATTATACGCAAAAAGATCAACAGTCAAAACGCGAATCGTCGTAGCAAACGGTTCACGGAACTTTGACCTAAACCAAGAATACAAAATGCTTAGAAGACCCAAAATTTAAGACCCAAAGGAAAAATTCCCCAATTAGAATAATTACAAAGCGGAATTTTGACATAAATGTGAGTTGAATGGTACTTTAGATTATGTTTCATTCAGTTTGAAAGTTCGACTTCTCATTTTTTGCATGTCCATTCAAGGAAGTTAGTACTTTACGCTTTATAGGTAGTTGCCAGAAGGGTCTCAAAGTTCCCGTACGTAAATATGGATTTCGTTTAAAGTGGTTTATATAATTCGTTATAGATCCACATATTTCAGCTTTTCCAATTACAGAAAAGGCTGTCATGCTAGAGTAATTGTGTACGATTTTAATAAGGCAAATAGTTGTTTTACTGATTATAAAGTGACCAAGATATAACATGAGAATCTTGCACCAAACCCAGAATAAGTGAAAAAGCATGCATGCACTTTGCAAGGATCTCACTCTACTGTTTGGACTTGCATGAAAAAACTCCTAAAGGAGCAGAATCCTTGGTAGGCACAATTACATATACCATTAGAACGAATAATTTAGAACTTCTTGAGTTAAATCTGTTTTCTAGTTTTAATTAAAGAATAAAATATACTGTTGAAAATTTGGTCAAAATTCCGTTGTGCTTAAAATTCATTTAGGTCAAATTTCCTTGGGTCAAAATTCCATTTGGGCTTCTATGATTTTGGTCATCTGTTTTGGGTCTTCTTTCCATGCACCGTAGCAAACAGTTCAGTTCAGTCCATTTATATACAAAATAGAATTAGCGAAATAGCAGAATACGTAACGAACAAAATAAAATGGATTCATATTTTGAAAAAGGGCTGTTGTCTTGTCAGGCTTTATTCGATTTCCGCTGCCGACTTCACATTTATTATTTTGCGTAGGCGCGGACAAGAGAACTAAATGTATAGTATCAAACATGAATTGAATGGCTGGGCTGGCTTCTTGACTGACGCACTATAAATTCTCATATTTGGAGATCCAGGCCAAGCCATAGTATTTCTGGAAGGAAATTAATTTTCTATTAAAGGCTTTTAGGTTTTCTACTTATCCTTTCATAGAGAAGTAGTGGTACTTGATAGAGTTCGTATGAATGAAATGGCTTTTTAGGAATGGAGTATATATGTCGGTAAAGAAGATTAACAAGATACGAAAGACATTTTTCTGTATTTACGTAAGTAATACCAGCATAACGATCAACTCAGAGTCAACAACCATACAAAACGGAACATTACAAATGATCCTTTCCTAAGAATCATGTCTACCTACTCACAAAGGACAAATTCTTAAAATACCCAAACAGCCAAAGCCAACAACCAGCCCTGTCTTTTTGTTGATACTTTGCTCAAAAAACCATTATTCCATGAAAACGAAGATAAATCTTTAGCCTAATTTTTAATATCTGAAAATTGATGCAGATAATATCGCATTTCATTAAATTTACAATGAGCTTTAAAGTGTTTACTGGTAGCAAACTATGTGACTCTTCTACATCAGATGATAAAAATATGGACTAATCCAATGCGACTGTCTTCGTGTATGAATTACTTTTTATGTAGCTTGTCTTAAACATGCGAAACCTGTGCCAACAGCAGCACCCTAGTCTGTGTACAAGAACTATGAACGTACCCATCATACTTAAAAGCGATATCCTGTTCCAAGAAGAAGCTCACTCAGCTTTATAAAACCCCTTGGGGAGTAATAACATCGGACAAATCCAAAAAGAGAGGGTTTCGTGAATTTTTGGCAGGTAAAGGTTTACCAGTCCACTTTCACATTCATGGAATGCCTAGTGGCGACCTTTTTGTATATATCACGTTACTCAGCCCGACACATGTCTCATTAAATGTTATCCCTTTTTCTTGGTAATATACTTACTTAGTAAGCTTGTTAAATGTGTAAAAGCATATCCATATGAAACAAATAAAGGTACAATAGATGGTATTATGGTGGTGTTCTGTCAATAAGCCAAGGCCTTATGAAATGGATGACTTACATTTTATTATGTGCATGTATATTGCATTTACCAAACTACTTTCACCACAAGACTTAGCCAAAAAAGAAAAATAGACTTACCCTCTCTTAATGAGACCCCCATAAAATCTCCTTCGAATGCCTGCGTTCAAGTCAGCCCTGATCCCTCTCAGCTCCTTACATTTCAAAACAGGAATTAAATCCCCCCAAAAGGTACGTCCCATTCCATAAGCAGCATCTCTCCATTTCCGACAAACCGTTGGTAAGACTAATTTCTCTGATCCGGAGAAGTAATTTCCAAAAAAGTATTTGAGGAACTCCTCGTCCATACACAACTGGCTTGAGTTGACTAAAATTCGAAAGCGCTTGTTATGTTTTGGGGTTTTTCTAGTGAGAGTAGCAATCCTTCGAGGAGTTGTCGGTGTGGAACTCATGGAACCTGCTGACCCACTATTGGGAATCATAAATGCTCCTCCACCTCCTCCCGAAAGATTTGCGATATGATGTGGAAGAACTGCTACCCCTCCATGTCTTAGCAAGATGGAACTGGAGTCTACCCCACCACCACCGCCGGTGCTCCCACCACTTGCCCCCGTTTGCTGTTGTTGCTGCTGATGTGCGTTGTTGTGTTGATGGAATGAGTTGTTAGCATGAGAATTGTTACTTCCTCCTCCAGCAGAAGCTGAAATTGATGCCGGTTTGGGAGGAACTTCTGGAGGCTTCTTAGCGTCTTTCCGTTTCAGCCGCATGATACACTTGGAAATCTCGGCTGAAGCCCGGTCAATCATCCCAGATGACGGGAAGACTGATACCCTTTTTGCGTTATCAATATTGTATGGGTTTACCTTTGACGATGCCACTTTGTTTAGTTGCTTTAAATACAATAGGGAATATTAAAAAACCTCAGGTTCAGCGTCCTTCCACCGCTCGCTGCTGTCAATCAGAATCAATCAGGGAAAGTGGATGAGTGTCTTGAATAAAATGCTGACGTTGTAATTTCTTGTCGGTAAATCCATCTTATGTAATATGTATGATCACGGAACTGGAGGCAATGTCTTATAATTTTGCTTTCACGCTATTGTCTTTTCCGCTACGGGCTATTGTTCTTATTTAAATGTCAGACAAAACATTTACATGATCATGTTGCATTACATTACGTACGTGTTCGTAATCTTGTTGGTACTTTTCTTCCCATAAACATTTTGGGTAATGTGATGTAAGTAGGATTTGTTCTCTCATTATTCTAATGTTCGAATTAGAAAGGAAATAGCAGTTTTTTCTTACAGCCAAAATAAACAAGACGAAGCGAGAAAACTACTAACCTTTGTTATAGGCGTACTCAGAATGTACATAGTTTGGATAAATGTAATCTTCTCTTGATGATAGTAATGATGATGATGGTACCAACAACAGCATAATGCGATTCTTGGTTAATGACCCGTATTATGTACCTTTATTCGCTTTCAACTTTTTGGCCACCAGCAAAACTTTTTTCTTCTCCTTACTCCTTACTTTTCTCATTTGGAAACAAACGAAGAAAAAGAAACGCTGTACTTTTTACTACTGTCCTTCCTCATGACCTTTTTATTTTTCACCTAATTTTCTTTCCCCACAAAAATCGATTCGCATTTAGTAATCTTGAATTATTTTGTTCTATGAAAAAAAATATAACAGCAGCGTTACCACAAGTTCTCTCTTGACGTATATGTATTATAGCGAAAGTGTTGACTTCTTTGTAGCACATCAATCACATTTCAGACTAGACACCAAATACGTATTAATATGGCACAGTATTATTCTCCGAAAATTGCTTTGCGTAAGGTCTGCTCTTTTCTATTTTTCTTTGTGCTACATTTTGATGAAAATACAATGGTGTCTATCTTTGCTCAAGACAGAATTGTGCTTCAGGCCGTTCCACTGCCCTTTTCATTGGTAAACAGAAGATGTAGCACTAATATGTCACAAGGTTTGCACAACTGATGACACATCACTTGGCTACTTTTGACTTGATGATAATATAGAACGATGTGTGGTAGTCATATTACTACTAGTGTAGTATTTTGACAGAATGATAAAAGAGATAATGATAGGTTGATAGCCAGAATATTTGGTTTTGGAAGATAGTTTACGAATCGAAAAGAAGATAGCTGAGACGCTGCAGCTGCTGTACTGATTTCATTCCATTTTTGTTCCCCATGCTATATACGAATAGCATGAATGACTGTAACATACACAACACACGCAGTGAAAGACTGACAGCAAAGAAAGCAAAAGCAAGTAAAGGAAGAGAATGAGAAAGGGAGAGAGATGAGACATGGAGAGAGACAATATAGTTTTCTTGCTTGTAAGTTTGTGATTCCGAGGAGATCCGATGGAGGAAGAGAAAAGTGTGAGTCATTCATGATATCACGGCTTGTTTTCCTTTACATGCTTAAAAACATGCATACAGCAACACTCTTTATGCCTACTTTACTCTTGCTGGAATAGACAGCAATAAGTTTAGTTTGTTCGTGTAAAAAAAATGCAGAAGCAGGGGCAGGAATGAAACAGTGTGGTAAATGGTGTACCATCAAACATGAATAATATCAAATATAAATATATGTATGCACACAAAACATGCATTCAGCATTTTTGGCTCACAGTAATATACAAAAAAAAGCAGGAGCTGGTGAATTGGATTGTGTGTATATTAGTGAAACAAAAGGAGAGAGTGCTCTGAGCAAAAAGAGAGAGACTTAGAGAAAAGAGGGGTAGCATGGAGCCGTACACATACCGTAACCGTAATATGGGGTACCCCTAACTGGACTTCTTGTGGTGAAACTAACTTACTAGAGATATATGCGGAAGGAATAAACAGAATACATGTAGAAAATGAAACCCATACTGCACCCCTATCTCAAAAACGTAGATTCATATTCACAGCTGGAATATGTACGGTTTTCCTTATAATTCACTTGCTCAAAAAAAGAGATGTGTGATATAAGTATGTACAATGTATGTACGTACGGGTTGAGGTTACTTACCCTTCCAGTAAAACTACTCTGGAACATGAAAGCTTAGAGAACAGCAAGGAAGGGGCTTTGCTTAGTTTATTTTAGCTCGTCATATTATGTTTATACGTAAATATTACAGACAGTGTATGTGTACAAGTAGGTTTGTCAGGTTTGTCGTCTACGACGGTATATTATATCTTTAGTATTAGGGTTAGCCAGGCCCGTTAGCCCATCGTATTTATGCATGAGCCTTGTAAAAAAGTTATAAGTAGCATGGGGATCAATAGGATCTCTATGGAGACTCTTCAACCAGCCGAAGATGGATCAATATTTCGGACTAAGGGGAAAGTACAAGTTTAGAAGATGAAAAAGAGGAAAATCATATGAATCTGTGTGCTCTGTACCTACGGAAACGGAATATATATGAATGTACTTATATTTATGACTGCCAGTGGAATACTTTCAGTTGAGATTTTCTATAAGGAAAGGAAAACCTTGGTTTGGTAGGGATATGCGATCACCCTATTTTATATGCTAATTTTAAAGTCGCCATTTTCAAAATGTGCCTCTTTGAGATGGTTTGGGCTTACGTAGATCCAAGTACCTACGCAGAAAATGTAGTGACGCATGCTTTATTCGATTGAGTTGAGGATTATTGTTTCAACAAACATTATTTCAAGGATAATATTATGTTTGCCTTCTTGTTTTTTTAAGTTGGAATGTTATGAATAAAAAACTACTTGATTTATAAACCACGAACTTGTTCATTATTTTTGTAAAAAAATCATTTACTTTCGATCTGTAAATAACCAGCGGGTATATAAACTTATTTTAGTTCATAAGCGAAACCCAATTTGAATATTAATAGTAATTTTTTAGCCATCGTTTAATTTGTAATTTTATATATATTAGACCGTAAAGTGTTTTCAAAGATTATTTCTACGTTGTAACATGTGTTGCACTTTACGTTGCATGTAACACTTGTAGCACTTGTTGAAATTCGCCGCATTAAAACATTGCATGCATATTTATTTGCTTTGATAGCTAGACTAGGGGATTGAGTTGTGAAGTAAAGTGTTTGGATTGTGATAATTACTCGCATGCAATTTTCCTATGTTTATAACATAAAAGGCGGCCAGTTTGGTATTACTACATAAAACCAATCATTTTTTAAATGTAAAACAGCGTCTGAGGTCTAGTTGGATGAATGATAGCTTGCAAGACATCTTTTCTGCGTTCTTGAACTGGGAGTTCTTGCCATGTGTTTGGTGTTCCAACTGATGAGTGCTTGAGGGCAAAATGTCACCAATAATTATCCATGTGAGTGATGCTCTTTCTGGCAAGTTTTACACAGCTAGATATTCAAAAAACGAAGAATATGGATTGATGAAACTTTATTTGCATTTTAATTGTGTACACAAAAATCCAATTCCTTATTTTTGTTTTTATTACTAAAGCTTTTACAGAACTTTGAGTTCTACATATGAGCATGCAATGGCAATGAATTACTTGTTTTGGTCAATTAAATGGTTTTGCGCCATCAGGCACCCGGCGTGATAACATTTTGACATTCATTACGCATCATGGATTCTCACGTAATTATGCTCGCTCGAATTATAAACAAATACAAAATAAAACCAGAAACATTGTAAATTCTTCAATTCAACTTGTGCTGGTACAAAAATTGTTCTTTTTAGTTATGATGCCTTCAACATTCTTTGCATGAACATCACAAATTAAAAAGTAAGTTTTAAGATCTGTGATTTTATTCGCTTCATGAAAGAATGAGAGGACAGAATGCTTATAACACATCATTATTCTTCTATTTAGCACTAAGCTGGAGTGTCGCCTAAATGTGGTTATTTATCTAGGATATTTAAAAATACAAAATGCAAACTACTACTGAGCTGAACATACAGTACATAGGAATGTACAGTACAGTTCATCATGCGAACATTATAAAACGCTCCAGTTATTCAAGCAACATTAATAATACCCATCTTCATCTTACAATTTTCAAGTATTATCACATCTAACATTTTCCCTCTGTTTCAAAAATATACCACTTAACATAGCCTAAAGACACAACACATCTATTATTTCATGTTAACTGTCTTCCACTTACTTTCTTATAATTTATCTAAATAGCACCATGATTATTACCCAGTTGATAATGAGAAATTGTAACACGCGTGAGTTTTACCTCACACACAACATGCACGCCCAAGAGCTTCATATTTACAAACGAAAACAAAAAATTCTCTTATTTCAATGAGCAGATCCAACTGAAACGCTCACACTCTCATCTCGGCCAGCACAAGAGTATCATGATAAATGTTATCTGTGCAACTTTGTAAGATCGTTTTGTTCACATGCAATGAAAAATTCCACGCATATCCAGACAGGCAGAAAAAGGGATCTTCCGTCTTGCATGAAAGAAATTGACTTGTGGACGATCAAGAAAATGAAGTAATAAGTAGTTTGCGCAAAGAAAAATATAAAAATCGGTAGTTTGATTAGTAGTCAACATGTTGACATAATAATAGGATGTCAGGTCTCTGTCCATCTGTCTGTCTTCTTATTCATTTATATATGATTATGAAGTTCCAAGCATTTTAAAATGTACGTTACGTATACTATATGCATAATGGACAATATATAAACTAGTACCTATAATGTTTATTCCTTCAAATCACGATAAATATTATTACTCTGGTTTGTAAAGAAAGAAGAGGTGTTGGTACCACGTCAAGAAGCTGTCTTTCCTCAATGTGGCATATATTTGAGACGAGCTACCGCAGCGATAGATGTGTCCATGATGCCTGTTTATTATATGGAGGCTGGCTTAGCCTTGTCGGCTATCCCTCATTCTTTGAAATAAAGCTAATTTATTTTTTAAAGAAGAAATGGCTTGTTTTTTGCAATTAAGTAGCTTAAAGTTGGAAGTTAGAATGGATCATCATAAGCATCATAATGGCTCGGATCAACAAACAACGGTACACAATTACATGTGTACCTATATAAGCAAAAGAAATAAAAAACTAAACATACCATCGTAAAATTATATTATCGAAGAAATCAGTCTGGCAATTTATAAGCTCCCCTTTTCTTAAGATGTAAACATGTATGATGAAAAGATGCATGAAAGAGATATTGAAGCTAAAACTCGCATGAAAACAGTGTCATTATCACACAGTTACTTTGTTGCTGCTCTTTTGAAAAGTGACAACTTTACTAGCTAGTCCAGTATTAAAATCGAACAATGGTCGTGTTTTAGAAAAAAACTATTCTAAGAAATTCTCAGTTACAAAGACATTTACTTAGAAGTGTTCATTATGGTTATTCCTTCAAAGTCATTTCTTGTGCACTTTGGAATCATATTATTAATAAGCCATGGAGTATACGGATTATCATCATCGTCGAGAGCAAGACATAAATCTCAAGTATGAAAATATTTATTTGTTTTGCAGATTTTTCATACAAACATACTAAAGATACGTTTGCTGTGTGTATCTACTCGTGCAAAGTCGTCGTAACTGGTTTGTATACTTAAAGTGTAAAAGGAAAATATTTGTGTAGTCAAAGGTATCTGGAAGGGAAAGACGGACAGCAAATTCTAAAACAAAGGGAGATATGGAAGAAATGATGGACTCTAAAATAGATTTCAGTTTCAACTGGGAAGGAAAGCCACCCGAATTTATTCCGCAATTAGATCTCGAGTTCAAATGGGACGATGGGAATGATGTTGACTCAACGCCCAACAAAGTGTCTATTCAAAACATAACAATGAACCAGAAACATCATATGGGTCCAATGGCTCATTTAATGACGACTATTGCAAATCACTCTTATCATGAAATCCGAAATCAATTATCATCATCAGAAGCGCCACCTCCCAAGCTGGATGTTGAGAGTGCGCCTAGAAATGTAATTTCAATAAAAAAAAGTTGTCGCATGCATATATATGTACGTATTAAGGTATGATTCTTTACGTTGCATATATTTTCTAGATTTCAGATTATGCAACTTGTTCTTGTGATGAGATTCAAACGTTGTTCAAAAATGTTCAGGTTGGTTGAAATATGCATTGTGGCCAATTTACAAAGGCATGTAATTTATGATTCGTACTCATCTTGGTGCTAGTGTGAAATGGCCAACTTTTACTTGTTTAGGTTTTAAAAGGGGAAATAGGGAGGCGAGGACGAAGAGGGCACAAAGGTGACCAGGGAGAGAAAGGTCAAAAGGGCACACCTGGTTTGAGTATTGTAGGACCAAAAGGTGAGCCGGGGCATCCTGGTCTGCTTCCTTACCATTTGCTCCATCCTGAAACCAGTAGATTGAAAGGCGAAACAGGTCCACCTGGTCCACCGGGACCTCCAGGAGCTTGTTCTTCAAGTATGTAGCATAGATCACATTGCAGTGATTTTTTTTGTAACGAAGCAGTGTTTGTTTAGTAAATTTATAAATCATAATTCCTTTCAGGTTGTTCGAATTCAGCCGCCACACTAACACCGGCAAATATTAAATGTAAGAGGAGAAGCTTACTCCGTAGCTTTGATAATGTATTGTGCATAAGTCTACATACTTATGCTATGCTATAAATATGCATGAGAAAATTACACAATTTATACTTATACTATACTATATGATTACTTATGATTTTAAATCTTTTGCACTCGTTATCTTATTCGAGAAGCGCCTTTCAGTAAACCGAATTACAGGATTGTACCTGGAGCACTAGTATTCAAGACATTTCCATCAATGTTGAAGGTGTGTAGTTATTAAAGTATGTTAATTAAAGCCTACCAAATGGTTTACCACGAAATATAGTTCTCCTTTGCGATTTTCTACTTGTAGATGTCAGGATACGTCATGATAGGATCAGTGTCATTTGTCGAAGAAACGGAAGAATTTTACGGTAAAGTTAAAAATGGATGGAGACAGTTTCAGGTGGGTATAAACTTTACTTGCAGTAATTTCATTACGAAACGTCAAATTTTTTAATGAAAGTTTTATTTAATAAGCAAATTTTGTTTTCTTATGAAGATGGGACCCCTTCAGACGTAAACAATGTTTTATTGTACCAACCACTACCAACCGCAACCACCAGATAGTTAGCACTCCTATACTGCCATTACAATATATTATTTTGTATTTTAGTTACAAGCTGAAAATAAAGCACTTATTGAATACGAGTTCAGAATTCACTCACCCACGGCCTCTACAACTTTTTAAAAATCTCATAAGCTATAAAACAAACACTCTATGTAAAGCCAACTGAAAAAAAATAGTTTCAGTTTTTCGTTTTCATTAGAAATATCCTTGATATTCTTTTTTCTTGCATATTCTGACTAAAAATCCTTTTCAGTCCATCATCAAATAAAAGCCGAAAAAGCTGTTAAATTAGCCTTTTAGCTTTTCTCATCGCCGTAGACTTTGAATTACTACGTATTAAATTTTGCCTTGAAACACTTCTTGTGTTGTCACTAAAACACTTCTCTCATTTTACTAGAAGAAACGAAATAAAATTTGTCATTGAATTTCAACGTCAATATTTGACGTCGCAGAGTGTGCATTCAATGTAATCAAGATTAACCATCCATTGCACTGATTCATTCCAACTTTACGATTACTTTACTTGGAACTGTTGGACCTTGTGCTTATACTACTACTTGGGAAAAATAAGCAAAGATTCTATTCGAGACGTGATAGAAAGCTAAAATATGTGACTTTGTTCTCACGATGGACAGAATTTGTACCTAAAGAAAAAATCTTTTTACATGCTGGTATCTTATGCGTTTGTCAGACTACTTCCTAGTGTAACATGATAGACAATTAATAGTCTGTCGCTTCTCAACGTTTCCCAAACTAAAAATTTGGCATGAATTGTACCAATTACAAACCAATGCAATGTTGATCACACATAAAATTCATATTCCTGGGCTGATGAGATGAGTATAAAATTAATTGGATTGTACACAATGAGCTTTATAGCCATTGATAAGCTATATCCAGATGTGTTTAGCGTATTATTTGGGGATTATGCTACTTCTTTACTTCCTTTACCTATGTAAATGTATTGTGTTGTTATATGTGTAGTGTACCTATTTTTAATGTGTACTTGGCAGATCGTTTTTATTTTGCAAACCTGGATGACATTTACTGCACATTCTTACATAATATATTAAATGAGCCCATTTGAGCTGAGACAGCGAAAGAACACAAAAGATATGTTAGTAAAAAGATCTGGCATTTTATTCATCATACAACGAAAACGTAACACGAAATTGAAATTATGAGACGAAACTGATGACTGCAGGCTTTTAAAACTTTTAGATTTATATACGAAAAGTACATACATAATATGTATATGTGTGTAGCACAATTATAGTAGCTAAAAACTCAACTCACATTATTGACTTCTTCCATGAGTTAAAAGGTAGATGGGAACAAGATGAAATTCAAAGAAAATCATCCTTCTTGTATAATTTTCTTCGTGCATGCAAAAAAAGTTTAATGTCAATCACTTGTTAACACATTCATGTAACATGTTCTACCACCTATGTGTCTATAATAAGATACAGGAAGAGCTTTTTTTCTACACATTTATAGCAGCGTCACCTCAATTTGGATCTCGTCAACTGCCACTTGTACACTACATATCCATGAAAAATGTTTTGAGCAAAGAGACATTTCTCTGAGTGAGTGAACAACGTATTTTTACTCCGCTTTCCCACTAACCACCACTATACTTATATACAACATATTTTATCTTATCAATGCATGAGATTGAATTTACGATGATTCGACATATTTACAATTAGATTTTTTAAGTTTGCATTCTTACGTAAGATATTTTCTTCGCAGAGAATGATAAAACCTTATAATTTACACTCAAAAGAAAAGCGTGAATTGCTTTCGATATTCGCAGTGCATAGTCTAGAGCGTCAGGAGAGAGTCATGCAAAAATATTGGCATTTCGCTTTCTGTCAAGTGATCTGATTGAGTTTAAAAAGCTCTTTGTTTAGTATCAACGTTCCCAACCACCTGAAAATAGATTTTGGTAAAGGTTAATCTTTAAAAGAAAAAACGTTTAAAGTTTTCTGTGCCGAAACTGTAGCTTATAAAATTCATATTTGTGTAAAAAGTTTTGTAAAATTAAAAGTTAAGTTGGTTAACAGTTCGTTTCATTATGAAAATACACCTTCAACGAACTGCTGCATTGTTTGCAGTCACGTTCTTAATATGGACAATGGTAGAAAGTAGTGACGCTTCTTCTGGAAGTCATTCAACATCATTTGAAAATGATGATGATGAAGATAGCTTGGAAAATGAAACAAGTTCTGGAAACGATTCAGCAACCGAAGGTAGTGCAGATCCGGATGACATATATGGACAAACAACTTTGGTAACTCCAATAATTTCTTCCTCTGAAGTCAAAAGTCCTAGAAAAGATGTACGATTTTGTTTTTTAAATGCAACGTTGATTTTTTTGCAACGGATTCTACTTAGTTAAAAGATCATTAATATTTCTTTGGTTAAAAAAAATTATTCGTCCATGATTATACTGGTATCAGGACTTTGGGGACTTTTTATTTACCCCTGATAAAGCATCTGGTAAAACAGACGAGGAAACGACAACGATATCGCCTGTCACGCCCAAACCAGAGCAAGAGCAATGTAGTATGTTCAATGTTACTAAAAGATGTCAAACACTTCATAAATTGTGTCTTATTGACAGACTTTCCCCTAATTTGAAATCATTTTGCACAGGTTCAGGATCATGTTTGTCCGAAAAAGGAGACGCAGGACCTGAAACTGAAAAGTGTCAAGATTGTGAAGACGGGCTAGGCTTAACAGCTAATTCAAAGGGTGATCATGAGATTTGCGAAAAAGCATTAGACAAAATAAAAAGCATATCCTCTTTATTGGATTCGATTGATGAGAAGGTATGCATGATTATTTTAATTTTCACATGATTTTCACGAATACCAATGATATAACATTATGTGCACATATTTTGATTTTGGTAGGACATAAGTAGTTTCAAAGGTGAAAGAGGGGACAAAGGAGACCCGGTAATTGCAATAAAAAATTTATTTATGCATTAAATGTATTAAATACTACGTTTCATATTGTATTTCTCATGAAGGAATTTAATCGATGTTTAAACTTTTTTAGGGAAAGCAAGGCCTTCCTGGGTCTAATGCAGCCTATAAAGGACAAAAGGGTGATAAAGGAGATAGTATAGAAGGACCACGAGGCATAATGGGTAATTACAATTTCATTTACATACAATTTTCCTTAGCCATTTCTTTAATCCATAATGAAGCGGTAGTGATGAACATCAAACTAATTTTTACAGGACCGATTGGACCACCTGGTCGTCCTGGTCCTAGGGGCGATAGAGGTCCAATTGGTTATCCAGGGCTTCAAGGATCCCCTGGAATTATTGGAGTTGGCGTTCCTGGGGAAAAAGGTATGAAAGTAGTTGCAGTACAAGTCAGCGTATTTTTTGCATTCCAACGGTACAAATCGTGCTATACTTTTGTAATTTTAAGGAGAAAAAGGAGAGTGCACAGAAAAGCCAGTGCCCGGTTTACAAGGTCCCAGAGGTAGATCATTTTTACGAATTGTTTAAGTACACTGTTATCACTATAAATTAAGTCCAGTATTGTTTAATGCCCCATAATATTCTTTTTGTAATTTTTATGTTGTATAATTTATTTAAAAATAGGACCACCAGGTGAGTATCTTTTACATGATGAAAAAATGTATGCATCATATTATTTTCAAACATAACCTTTAATGAATGTGTGTAATTTTTTAACGATGTATAAAGGTCATGGCATCCTCCAAGTCAGGACGATGGAGGAACTAAAAAAGGTAACAAACCGTTGGTTTACAATAATTTTCTACTTTACTATACTACTGCATCTATACGTTCAAAGTTTTAGTGGTAAATACTACTTAGCATACCCTAGCATTTCTTGGATATTTTTTAGAGAATATTTTGATGTTATAAATAAGTTCAATTTTCTGATGTAAAGATTCTTGTAAATTTCCCCCATGAAACATTATCATTATGTACTTTGATGCATTGTACTTTTGTACTTTGTTGAAGACGTCATATGAGGATTTTTTCTCTCGAGATTTAGTCACTTGAATTGCGTGTAGTCATTTACGAGACAATTTTAAAGATTAGCTGCGTCTTTATTTCGGGACAATTATTGCACTGCACTGTGACTGTTGCAGCAGATGTTTAGGTAGCTCAAGACTATGAGTCATGACTCATTTTTGTTCTCGTCGTATGCTAATTGAGTACTTGATTTTAATATTTTGATAAAAAGTTATACGCTACTATATATTCGTCAAATCATTATTATCGAAACAAATGCACTTAACCTTTATTTTTATAACAACTTGCCATAAAATCTTTCATTTCAAATAATTAATAAAAGTGTCATGCAATGAAATAAAAATATTGTTTATCTTGACGCAGAAGTACATTATTATAATGACAGTGAATGCACGAAGAAGTTAGTAGGTGCTTAGCTGGCATTAAAATGAGATTGTACCAGACAAAAATGTAATGTGATATTTCTTCTGTGTGGGAAAAGATTTCTGGCAATAATGACATATTATTTTCGTTGTATCTGCATTTTGTAGATGCTGAAATTCACGAATCCTGGTGTCATAGCTTACGTAAGGGAATGGGGGAGGTTTTATGGACGAGTTCCCAAGGGATGGAAAACCTTGCTTGTAAGTATCAAGTTACAAACGATAAGTTACATGACATGACATGATACACAAAAGTATGTGTATTGCGACTTTTTGTTTAATTAATTTTACAAATTGTCTATCCCAATCAATTTGCATAGATGCAACACGGCGATCCAGTATATAACTCTCCTCGGAAAGCTGTTTCAGAGCACGTTTCTACACGTCGTGAAAAAATTGATGCCGCAAGGCGACAAAGGTTGCGTGGCTCTTATAAAGTCAACACAGAGGAGGTTTCTAATGATCTACCAGGCAGTTCTTCCGCCCCCAAAATAAGGTGGAATAAAAAGGTTAAAAGCCATAATTGATAATGGATATTAGCATTAGCAGTAAACTGCTTTAGTTTGTCATATAATTAATTTGATCATCATCAAGCTGATAATGATGCATGCGGCTTGGCTTGCATATTTTATGTTTGTACCAGACTCCATCCAATCTTCGTCTGGTGACCTTAAATGACCCTTGGTCCGGCAATATGCACGGAATTAATCGCATTAACTATCAGTGTCAGAAGGAAGCTATGCACCAACAAATTAATGGCATTTTCCGGGCATTTCTTTCGACTACTGATGTGAGCTTGAGCAGCCTTGTTAAAAATCACGAGGATACAATTGTGAACTTGTACAACAAAACGTTGTTCGACTCTTGGGATGATGTATTTCTAACAAATGCCAACATTCTTCAAAGCAGAAATGCTCTAGTGGATAATTCCTCATCTGCTCTTTACTCGTTTAATGGGAAAAACGTTATTTTGGATACCAACTGGTACACCTTGACTTAAAAAACATATTAAATTAATGGATATGTGAACATTTTTATATCAATTTTATTAATATTATGATTTTTCTCAGGGAGGAAAACTTATTGTGGCATGGAGCTCATGTTCAAGGACAAAGCTCGCATCAGAATTGCAAGGACTGGACCACGAATGACACGTCATCGGTTGGAATCGCTTCAGATTTTCTGTCTAAATATATGCTACATCAACATACTGAACAATGTGACAACAGGTTAATCGTTTTATGCATCGAGTTACCGCCGAGGTTTGTGCATCAATACTTCTTCACACAGGACATTACAAACAATGATGCAGAAGATCCTTCATCAAAAACTCATGGGTCAGTAGCTCAGATCTCTTTTGAGCAACACAAGAAATGTCTTAACTACTATTATGGAAATGGGAATACATAACTAAAACCGTACTTATGTACATATCATGTATATATCGTATTTTTTGTGATACCAATTTCTGTAAATAGTTTAATACGACTTTTTTGAATTTAATACTATCTCATATAATCACGTGGAAGAAATTATGCCTAAAAGTTAAGTTATAAGCAAATGTCTGTAGAATGTAACAAGTTACAACGTGTTACACATTACACTAGTTTAGCTTCAGGAGATTTGCTAAATTATTTTTAATTGTGTAAATAAATTCAGTGGAGGATCAGTAGCGGAATTCCGCCACAATGTAGCGGAATAATGCTACAATGTAGCGGAATTCCGCTACATAATAAAAAAATAAAAAATATTTATTATGCAAAT